>OY720430.1:26724946-26796792 GCA_963082735.1 Pocota personata | reverse complement strand
CTCATCGATTGCCCCAGTGATGTTGTTGGAAAATAGTATACGTTATCCAACAACTTCGAAACTATTTTCTCCGCAAGAGAATATTGGACGTATGAAAGAACGACAAGAAACTCCAATGGGATATCGGTTTATACAGATGGCTCTAACATATCAGGGGAATCAGGGGCTGACATCTTTAGTGCTAACCCACCGATTGAACTTGCTATTCACCTAGAACCATTTGTAAGGAAAGGAACAGGCAATACAGAACTGAACCCGGATAACACAATAGGGGTCCCTCTGACAACTATTAAAACAATAATCAATGAAAAGATACGACAGGAGTTCAATAACTACTGGACGAATCTAGACACGTGCAAAGTGGCTAGATCTGTAATAACCAAACCGAGTAACAACACAGCAAAAAGAGCTCTTCACTCAAGCAGAACACAATTGAGATTGATGGTGGGACTTTTAACAGGGCACATCAATCTCAACAAACATTCGTTCAGACTCGGGATAGCTGATACAGCAATCTGTGCCAACTGTGAAGATATAGAACACTTCCTCTGTCACTGCCCCGCTACAGCGAGGCTAAGGCTGAAAATTCTGGGATCTCCAAGGATTCCGAATATTACACACCTCAGTAAGAAAGGAATCGGGGATATATTGGAGTTCGCCAGACGAACACTACGATTCCCCGATTACTATACGATATAGTTTCCCGTTGATACTACCCATGATCCCTAGACCTAAATCCTCTCAACACATAATTCCCAAAACACAGCACTATTCCTTACAGTTACATAGATGAGGGGAACACAACGGGCCCAATGGAGGCCTAAGTGAAGAGCATAAGGTCACCTCTTAAACCAACCAACACAGGCATCTCCTATGTTCTTCTTCTCTTCCCCCTTTTCCTAAACGTCCGTGCCCTGAAATGATATGATGGGTATTCATATTCCCGTTGGCGCACAAATTTACAAAAAAAAAAAAAAAAAATAAAATTATTCAGAAGAATTTAAGGATTCAAGATTTCTTCAACTTTTAAGGAATTGGTAGACATACCTTTTCTAATGAAGAAATCGATTAGACCGGATATGTGCATGGTATCAGCCGGCATGGTGTGTCAGTTAGTCCTTCAAATAGAAGTCACAACTGTACTCCATAGAGCATTCTGACTTTTTGTGACATACATCCTGAACCCCAGAAAGTTTGTTTCGCATTAAAATCGCCGCCAATAATGTAGTACGCCTACATGGTTGTGATCAAAAGAACGTCTATTATAGAATATAGCTTCGAGTGGCTTTCCCATTATTTTTTTTAACTTTAATTTTGGTCTGTACAATAAGTACTACTATGACTGGCTATACCCGACAAGTTTTACAGCATAGGTACAGGGTGCATCAAAAGTATCAATACTATTTTTTTACATTGCGTATGAAAAATAATACCAGTTAAATAGGAACCATTTATCGAACGCAAAAATCTGCTCTTTTCATGGCATTTTCCATAACTTTGTGGAGTGTTTCTTGCCGTATAAGACCAATTAGTTGCTGCAAGGTTTGGGGATTATTCACATACACTTCTTCGTTGAGATAGTCCCATAAGAAAAAATCTGAAGCAATCAAATCAGGCGACCGTGATGATTTCCTAAATCGCCGTATTTTGAAATTCTCCGATTAAGAAATTGTTGCCTCAATAACAACATTATTAGAAATGATGTTGGTGGAACCATATATTTATGCTTGTTGGCAATTATGGATATACAAAATAAGCATGGAGCATTGCCCTATAACGATCTCCATTTATTGTATGCTTTTACCACGATTATTTTCGAAAAATGGTCCGTAAATCTACATCAATGGTAATACTACATCAAACAGTAACATGAATTGGGTGTAATGGTCTTTGATGACAATTTTGGGGATTTTGTGATTCCCAAAATCTGTAATTTTGTTTATTTACGAAACCGCTCAAGTTTAAATGCTCTTCGTCGGTCATCATTAAGTTTGCCAAAAAGTTTTCATTATGCTCAACGAGATTTAAAATTGCTCTTCAGTATTCCAAACGCAATACCAGGTCCGCGGAATTTAGTTTTTAGACTATCTGGATTTTGTACGGGAAGTGGTACAAATCCTCTTTCAGAATCCATGGAAGAGTGCGGTCAGAAAGCAGCAACTGGGCAGATCGTCTTTTTGTTGATGTCTCCGCGTTTTCTGTGATATTCTGTCTCACAACATCAACATTTTTGATCGGTCTGCCAGTGTCTGCCCTTACGTCTTGAATCTCCAACAGTCGAATTGGTTGGACGCGTTAGAGCAATTCTTTCACTATAAAATCTCCTGCTTGCATGTTGAGTATTAATTATTGAACAATTATTTTCAAGGAATAGAATAACAAGCTTAGTTCTTTGCGCAATTGTGTAGCGTTCCATTTTTTATATCTCCCAAGTTTAATCTGTGAAATAGAAAAAAAAAAAGACGAAAGTTACATCATATAGTTACTTTTGCCCCACCCTGTACTAATACACCCAAAGTTTAGTACATAAGCCAACAACTTTCACAATTAAAGTACGCACAAGGTGAAAAAAAATGTATATCTACAAGACTGTGCTCAAGTAGATATGTACACATGTACGTGTGAATAGTTTATCAAAACATTTTATAACTTTAAAACCTCAGTGAATTAAATTAGATAAATTCACACGGCTACACTCGTTATCGGTTTCGTTCCACACCATAGCTGGAGCTTACACACTACACACATGTCTTCATTTTTATTTCTAAGAAACAACAACCATTTGCCAAACATGACCATCCCACATACATATACTCGTACGTAATCCTACATAAGTATAACTTTAGTAGTTCTCAGTGCAATTTGGATTTTCACCTTCATGGTCCATTTGTCTTGGCAAATACAATTCGAGGATAATGTCTCCTCCGCATCGTCAACGCTACTTTGTCCCCCATTTTCATTTTCTCATCATGATGGTAGCAAAAACAAAAAAAAAAGGACCAAAGGACGATAAAACAAATATCAAAACAAGTTAAACAGCACAAAACTAGAGGGAGGACGCACAAGTAGAATAAACGAAGCGAAGGCGAAAAAAAAAAAAAAAAAAAAAATCCACACAAAATGGCGAAACACATCATCAGCTTTGGAGTAGTAGCACCACCTCAATGCCACCTCAACCCTCGGGGGAATTTCCTTCCACATAATCAATTTCCAGGCAATAAAATGATATTTTTATGTGATACCTTTACGGGCGGCAGACGACGATGACGGCACGACACTCCGGCAAATGTGTGTTGTGTGTTGTGTGTTGTGTGTTGTGTGTACACCCCTCGGGGGGGTTGTAGTGGAGGTGGTGACGACATTATCGTCCCTATTCAAACAGCAGCAATTGTAAATGTTTTAAGTGCTGTCGATTTTTCACTTGGCTGACTGACACTCTCAACCCGTTACCCGTCCTTGTGAAAAGAAAAATTGATCGAGAAACACGCAAGGGAGAGTTTGGGGTCCTCTACCTTTTTTTATTGGAAGCAGTTATGTAAGATGCATAAAATGTTTCATTAATTTTTATCATCGCAGACATAATGCTGTGGGATATAATTAAGATATAGATTTCCAAGTCGAAAAAGGATGACAGGGAATTGTTTCTAATTTTGGGACGTGTTTAAGGCGCCACATTGATTTTAATTTAAAGACGATTTGCTAACGACCTACGGTCGATTGGGTTTTGTTTCATTTCAATTTGTTTCAATATAATTATTTTACTATTTTTTTTTTTAAGAACATCAATGGCGTGCAGATGGGGCATTTGTCGAATTAGTAATGAACTGTTATGTATCTGATACCTAGTACATGCTAATGAGGATTCGTTTCCACCGCGGTTCATATCTTTTAAATGCTTGCGTAATTTTATGCTGACAAAGTGGATTCAGAATGAAATGTCGGCATGTCATCAGGATAAATAGATAGGGGTGTTGAAGTTGGGGTAAATAAATTAAGTCTAGAATCCCTGAACATAGAAACGTATCTCTTAGACTATGTTGAATGCATGCTCAAAACAAAATTACATCACTTAGAAGTTGATAGGCCTGATAAGTGCCCTTCAAGGAAATGAGTTGAAGACCTTGCTCTCGAATGAAATTCTACTGAAAATAGTGGAATTAACCTCTGTTGTCCCAACATCTTTTAAAAAATTGATCATATTTCCCATTCATAAGAAAGTGGAAAACTATCGAGACATCTCATTCATGAATGTTATAGCCAAAATATATTGCGGTATTCTCTTAAAAAGGCTTGAAAAGTGGGTCGCTGAAAACAATATTCTTAGCAAAAGAAATGCAGGATTCAAAAAAAATTATTCAACGGTCAATCACACTTTTTTTGTCATCTGTTGTTAGAGCATTTCAATCCAGAAATAAAAAAAAGTATATGCATTTTTTGTGGATTTCAAAGCCGCCTTCCATCTGGTAAATAAAGGGTGTCCCAAAAAATACGCAAGAAGTAATTTTGATAAAAAACACAGGATTTCAATTACAAATTGTCAATGTTTTACTGATTCATAAGGTATAGAGTATAGGGTTATGTATGGAATAGCATATGGGGTAAATGGCTTCCACAGCTTCACTGACACATACGCACTCTTTTGTCGAAATTTTCCAGGACCATTTTGCATAAATGTGGCTGAATTTTGTTGATACAGCGCTCAATTTGCTCCTACAAGGCATGAATGGTCATGGACTTGTTTACCTTAGACTTAAAAAAAAAAACCCAAAGAAAAAAGTTCAACGGCATTAAATCGTATGATCTGGGCGGTCAATTCTCATCACCAAAACGGGAAGTTACATCCCGGTAATCCCGCGCGCCACCGCATAAAACTTATCTTAACCACCTTTGCAACAAGCTAGAAAATGTGCTGCAGGACTTAATAAATCGCGAGACTTCTACTTACCTCGAGAGCTTCACCGCTGATAAGTGTTCAAACTACTCTCTATGGAAAGCCTTGAAGTCCATAAGGAAACCCGTAATGCACTCGCCACCAATAAGGAAAGCTAACGGCGAATGGGCAAAAGGAGACAAAAAGAAAGCGGAATTATTTGCCGAACATTTAGAGGAAACGTTCAAGCCATTCGATGGACAACCATTGATCGAAGATCCGAATGCAAATACGGCACCCGACAACTTTAAATTAAAAACTGTATCCCTGTCCGAACTTCGAATGACAATAAGAAAACTAAAAAATAACAAGGCTCCAGGATATGATTTAATCACTGGCGAAGTTTTGAAGAAGCTACCGAAAAAAGCGTTAATTAAGATACTCTACATTATAAATGCTTCATTGGGACTTTAATATGTTCCAAGGCAATGGAAAGTCGCCGAAGTAATAATGGTTCCGAAACCGGGGAAATGTGCAAACGACAAGAAATCATATAGACCCATTTCGCTTCTGCTGATAATATCTAAAGTCTTTGAGAAACTTCTGCTAAAAAGATTGCACCCAGTAATTGAAGAAAGGCGATTGATCCCGGATCATCAATTCGGGTTTCGGGTTTCGGGTTAAACATTCCACAATCGATCAGGTGTATCGAATTACAAATGAAATTGAAAAAGCTCTAGAAGGGAAAAAGATATGCTCTACCGCTTTTCTCGACGTATCACAGGCGTTATATAAGCTAAGGGTAATTTACCAGATAAATTCTACAGAATATTGGAATCTTACCTTAATAACAGACTCTTTCGTGTTAAACATGGGGCAGAATATTCGAAATTCAAAGAAATCCATGCCGGTGTTCCGCAAGGAAGCGTTCTCGGCCCAATCCTGTTCCTTCTCTACACAAGAGATATACAACAAGATGAAGGGACTGCCGTAGCAACGTTCGCAGACGACACGGCTATCCTCGCAACAGATGAGTCAGTCGAATCATCAACTGGAAAACTCCAACGAGCTTTAAACAAAGTATGCGAGTAGACAAAGACCTGGAGAATCGTCCTTAACGAGACCAAGTCAACGCATGTCAATTTTACGTACAAAAAGATAAACAACTTACCTATTTCCATTAACTCGGTACAAATACCGTACGCAAACGAGGCAAAATATCTAGGAATGACACTAGACGCAAAACTTAAGTGGAAGCCACATGTTAAAAAGAAGCGCGACGAGCTCGAAATCAGACTTAGAGAAATGTACTGGCTACTCGGGAGATACTCGAAGTTAAGCGTATACAACAAACTGCTTCTGTACAAGCAAGTGCTAAAACCATCTTGGACATACGGTATACAACTTTGGGGTTGTACCAAGCCAAGCAATATGACTGTTCTGCAAACATTCCAAAACAAAACACTAAGAGCAATTGTGAATGCTCCATGGTATATAAGGAATAGTGATATTCACAGAGATCTAGGAATTGCTACCGTGAGTGATGAAGTAACAAACTTTGCTCACAAACTTCGTACTCGCCTTCATGATCATTGCAATAATCAAATAATCCGTACTCTGGACGTGACAAACCTCGAGCGCCGATTACAAAGAACAAGACCGTACGATCTGGCGGAGTAAGGGAAAACCGCATGTAATGACGGTATTAGTAGGTGCCTTCGTTGGAAAGCTACCTACCTAACGCGATTAACACTACAGAAGCGTAAACTACTTACTAAGGTAACTTAGTCGTAGTCACCAGAAAACGAAAAAATGAGAGGAACGAATTTCCTACTACTATGAGCACGAGCGGCCGGTTCTCATAGTGCCTCTCTGGGGGGTGAGGTTTATCCCGTAGGCATATACTGGCCGACGCTTATGAATCATCAGGTCAGATATATGAATCGGGCATAACCAATGGTACGGGCCATTGGTATCTTTTGAAGATTCCTGCACCTCCAGGCGCAACCAAAAAAAAAAAAAAAATCCATCAAGATGGAAATGAGTCTCATTGCTGAAAATGATTTTGTTTGAAAAATCCACATCCACTTGTTGTTGTTCCAAAATTCATGCAACGAACTCTGTTCGCTGTGCGTAGTCAAGTAGGCCTCAGTTCTTGAGTCAATTACACTTTGGATGCATGAAAATGCAAATCTTTCGTGAAAATATTGTTCAATAATCAAACGCGTTCTTCTTTCGTGTAGCACTCCATTTTGAATAATCCTGAACTGTCAGCTGTCACGCTATCTTCTTTTTTTTGGTTGGTAACACTTTACCGCACAAATGGCGCAAAATTCAAATCTTGCGAGTATTTTGGGATACCCTTTGGAAATGCATTGTTGTACAAGCTCTCGTAATTAGGACTTTCACCAAAATTTATCCGTGTGATAAAAGATATGTACTCCGACGCAAGTGCTGCGATTTGGGATGGCTTAATCTTTACTGAGTCGTTCGAAAAGAATATATCGGTATGAAGCACGGATGTGTTCTCCGTACACTATTGTTCACATTCTTCATCAACGATATCGTACCGGAGCTACCTGGGGGAATTTGAATAGCTAACATCGTCGTGACGTCCACTGTATGCGGACGATCTGGAAATTTTATCAAAAATGTCAGAAAATCTTCAACTGATGAGTAATCGATTAATTGCGTACTGCAAGAAGTGGAGAGTAATAATCAACACCAACAAATCGAAAATAAATGCATTTTCACGAAATGCGCGGAATAATGTTAGGCACAATTGCTT
This sequence comes from Pocota personata, assembly GCA_963082735.1. Classification (NCBI taxonomy): domain Eukaryota; kingdom Metazoa; phylum Arthropoda; class Insecta; order Diptera; family Syrphidae; genus Pocota; species Pocota personata. Next base: position 26,789,134 of record OY720430.1, on the reverse strand, counting down.
TTTCGATGCAAGTCGACTTGAAGTGATAAACAAATACTCAAATATTTGGGACTAGAACTGAACTCTAGACTGGATTTTGGGAAACATCTCACTGTGAATGAAGTTACCTGACGAAGTTTGATAAATCTAGAGAATATTTGCAAAGGATTATATCATGCTCTCGGCAAAGAATAAAGTCCTTGATGCAGTTGCGAAGTCAACATTATGCTATACTGCACAGGTTGGTCAAATGGATGAGTTTGATGCAGTTGAACAGTTTCATAAGAAATCTTTAAAGAAAATATTTAGCCTGCCTCTAAACGGTTTTACCATCAGTGCTTGCTTATCTAGATACAATACAAGATACAAAAAATGATTTTATTTATTTCAGGAACAGGGACTGGAGGATGGTGAAATGGGAGAGTTTGGGAAGTGCATGCGGAGTGGACTTAATTATGGACTCAAATAATTTGTACCTTTTGAAAGAGCAGCTGTATAGAATTATACGTGAAGAATGGGAGTCTGATAGGAGATCGCAATCTGAAGGCAGAGTATGCACAGCTGCAATTTAATTTGTTGGGAATGTTAGTTTTGATCAGTTCTGTTCCCTGTTCAACATCTTAAATCCAAAGAAGATTGTTTTCACCCCATGAGCGCATGCCCCATATTCCACCAGCAAAGATTTCTTGAAGAAAACGTTGACAATAGATCAAGCAATCAACATCTTAAATAGCGTCAACTGGAAGCAACTTCTCAACTTCATGAAGATTGTATGTAAATATTGGTAACAGAATACATATAAAAAAATTATTCACTTTCATTTATTTTTTGACATCTGTTGTTTTATTTTTTTTTTTTTTAAATTAAAGTCAAATCTATTATAATTATAAGAACCACAATATCATTCATACGACCAGCACGGCTGAGTCTGCAGGCCTGCATCTGAAAGTCGAAATTGTTTACGACTTTTCGCAATGAAAGTGAATCAGTGGCTTTAATTTTTTGCCGAATGTTATTCTTTAGGTCTTGAATTGTTCGTGGATGATTGGGATACACTTCTCCTTTCGGACAGCCTCACAGAAGAAAGTCCAACAGCGTGAAATCTTAAGATCTTGGCAGCCAATTAACATCAGCGTTTCGTGAGATTATTCGATCATCGAATTTAGTGAGCAGCAAATCTATATTTTGACGGGTATTAGCGCCATCTTGTTGAAATCAATTCTCATTCGCATTCAATTCATTAAATTTTGGCCACAAAAAGTTCGTTAACATGTCACGATATCGTTCAGAATTCACTGTAATGGCCTCTTCACGATCATTTTCGAAAAAGAACGGCCCAATGATTCCACCAGCCCATAAAACGAACCAAACTGTCTTTTTTTTGGGATGTACGAATATCAGTTTTTCGTGAAACATATGATAGTTTTCCGTGCCCCAGATTCGAAAATTTTGTTTTTTTAACGTAGATTTAAAGATGATTTTTGATGAAAAATTTTCAGGTCTTTCAATCATCCAATTGACAAATGTTTTGCGCTGCACATCATCCAATCCAATGGCTTCAATTGTTGAGTAATTTGGATCTTATAAGGATGCCCGAGATATTTAATATATCTGAACGATGCCTAGTCGATGTGCTTTGCTCTTCACGCGCGCTTTCACTTACAGCGGTTATGTTTGCACGTGTACCAACTTAACGAACATGTTGAAATGGTGTACGAACTGCCACGGAAACAGTTTCTTCAAAATGCTTCACAATTTTGCAAAGTTCGGGATCTATAGGTCGATTAAATACACCGAAACGATCATGAATTTTGCAAAATATAGTTTTTACAGAACGCCGTTTTTCGTAGTAAGTTTTCATGATTAAAATGCATTGTTGTTTTGTTAGTGGCTCCATGACTAAATTTGTACTATTTTATATCTGACACCTGAAATCTTTTTCTTTTGACATTTGTTAGATATTTTGAAAAGTTAAAAAAAAAGCAGCAGATGGGTCAACCTCTATTTTACATAAAATTTGTTGCTAATATCAAGACAAACTAATAAACTAATTTTCTTCTTACTTAGTTTAGCCTGTCACTGAAATGCTAGAGTCAGCCATAAAACAATTGAACAACAAAATATTAACGAAAACCCCTGAAACATGAATGCAGTAAGTAAAGAAAAAAAAAAAAAAAAAAACAACATCGTCGTTACAGGCACAGCAACAGTAACAGTGCCCAACAACTGAAATTTCCCTTAAGAGACGTAAGTAAGGTTCAAAAATATGAACAGCATAATATGTTTATTTAAAGATGGAATGTACCTATAAAAGGAAGTTTATTTTGGCTTCACAGTTACAGTAACAGTAACAGTAACAATGCGCGTCGTTACAGTTACAGTAACAGTAACAATGCGCAACACCAAATCACAACACTTTTTTTTTTTCCGAGGGTGAAAATCTTCTAAAGACACCATAAGGCCCGACCGCGCGTGCTTATAGTAGTGTGAGATTTTTACTCACTAAAAACACCACTCTTCAAGATTAATACTACAACTAAGCCGACGCTTATCCAGCAATTTTATTTTCGCTTACGAGACTCGTGATTTTTGGAAAAAGATGTTCGTATGTAATTTAAAAAGAATGTAGTGCTTTAGACAGGTCAAATTCCAATAAAAGTTCCTGCTGTTTTCACGACCGGCATATACTATGACGCGAGGTCAAAAGGTTTTGTCCTTTGCAGACGACGAATTGAATTGTTCGCGTCAATTAGTTGAATGACGGTACGGTTACAATGGCCGTGAACACGATCTTTGTGTTTACGAGCAAAATTTGTTATCTCTTCGACGACGCTGGGAATTCCCAGGTCCCGATGAATATTTTCGTTACATACGTACCGCGGTGCGCTAACGATCGTTCTAAAAACTTTATTGTCAAAAGTTTGTAAGATGTTTCTATTGCTTTTCGTGGTACAACCCCATAGTTGTAGATCATATGTCCACACTGGCTTCAGCACTTGCTTATAGATGAACAGTTTGTTATGTAGGCTCAACTTCGAATGTCTTCCGAGTAGCCAGTACATTTGTCGGTATTTGTTTTCGAGCTCGTCGCGTTTCTTTTTTTTAATTTTTTCATTTAAGCTTAACATCTAGAGTCATTCCTAGATATTTTGCTTCGTTCGCGTATGGTATTTGAGCCGAGTTTAAAATCACAGCAATGAAATTTCTCTTAAGAGGTGGAACTAAGGTTCAAAAATATGAACAGCATATCTGTCTTAACAGATGGAATGTTAAAATAAGTTTCCATTGCCTCATACCTTGAAAGGAAAAAAAAAAAAAAAAAAACGATACCGTCGTTACAGTTACAATAGTAGTAACAGTGTCCTATATCAAGTCACCGCACTATTGCTAGATGGATAACAATGAATACTAAAGTACTGCCTGTCTTTACGGATGGAATGTGAAAATAAGTTTATTTTGGTTCAAACCAAGGGTACGAGTATTTTAAAAATTAATGAGTGAGGTATTTTCGAAAAGAAAATTTCATATTCTATCTAACTAACTGTTTGTAACACCAGTGACTTTGAAAATCTATTTTTTCTAAATTTTTTAATGAGATTCTCTCTCAAAGTAATAGAGAGACGCACACACACATTGAAAAATTGTATTTAAGAGATACAATGTTCTTTCCAACAGCCTGTATTTCAAGATTGAAAAATACGCATACGTAGAGTTCTACACCGTAGATTGTAGAGATTGTAGATTGATGATCGATTTGGGATCTAGTCCCTCATCACTGCGGCCACAGGTGGGCCTATTGTGATTTCCTCTAATTGAAGCTCATCCATGTTGCCGGATTTTATGATGAATCCGGCTATGTTTTTGGATGCGCTGGCATATATTTCTTCTGCTTTGAGGTAGAAGTTACCTAGGAAACGATGACATGTTTTGATAAGACAGTCACAGTGGCAAAGTTTTATTCGTCTTCGTGATTATTCGTCTTCGTTGCACATTCTGCTTACGTCGTCTTGTAGTATTCCCATGGCCATGAGGTGTTTTTTAACTCCGCAGTGTTAGCCGTATTCTACGTGGCTTTGCTATCTTATAGAATATAATTGTTCTTGTTGGTTATAGATCTGTTTATGTTCTCCCCGATACACAGTTCTATTGCATGTATTTCGGCTTGAAATACTGAGCTATTTTTATTCATACTTCCGACTACACCGTAGTCTGTGCTGTCTGTTTGGAAAGTTGTATCCTTCGTGGTAAGTAGAAGTGTTCTACCAAACTTATTCTGATAATCAGAAATCTTCTCCTGTAAAATTCTGCTCACAGTCAGAGGATCCTGAAAGTAGTTGAAAGTCGTACACATACATTCAAAAATTGTGTTTAAGAGATGCAAAAAATGTTCTGTATTTCAAAATTGAAAAATACATCTACGTAGAATTCTACATTTGTCTTTGCTGTCAGTGTGGAAAGTTTTATACTTCTAGGTAAGTGGAAGTATTCTACTAAACATATTTTATGTAGCAATCTGTGTTTTAAAAAGTTAACAACCGTCCTACGTTAAGAATACTGTGCGTGTTGCGGGAACAGTGTCGTGACAATTCTCCTCAACAGCTTTGGACATTTCTTCTGTTGCCCATTACTACCTTTGATTTTTACCATTGCCAAACTGTTCATCGCGCCCCATGAAGCTCGTGTTCTTACTTCTTCGGATTTCAACTCAAAGTTCTTTTCTCAGCTGTTTACGTACCTATATATGCTTTTTCATTCTCGTATTCTGGCCTTCCGAACTACAGCTGGCTTTTTCTTCGAAAATACTCTGCTAGAAGATCAGCAATATAGTTGTTCTTCTATTTGTCCATGTTCTTCGCGGCATTGAGGCCTCCCACGCTTTAAGCGTAGTACAGCATCCTCAGCTGGACTTACTTCAATCTTTTCGTCATACCTCATTACAAAGAAGAGCTATTCGTCAAAATATCTGTTTGACCATCAGGATTCGATACTTCGGTGTTTGTTGGGTTAACCTCTCTTTTGATGTTATCTCACAGATTACTGCTCAGTGTGAGTATACTGCTCGCTTAAGTGCCATTTGATCTCCCTAATCTGCGAACTGCTTGCGAAGGTGATGCCAATAACCGAGTGTGCACAATTTTTGCGGAACGTACTGGTGTTGCCTAAGTTGGCTGGAGTAACCTCAAGGCATGAAAAAAAAGATCTAAGAAGGTTTGACCTCTGGCATTTGTGGATCTAAGGCACCATTCTTCAGCCCATGTATTATAATCTCCGGTGATGATAACAAGGGTGGTGTTTGCTTGTTTCGCTTACAATTTTGTTTAGTAACTTCTCGTATTTTGAGTTTGGCCAGCTGGACTGCTCTCCAGTGTTCCGGAAACCTTCGGCTTCCTGCAATATGGTCCCCTTAATCTGTACATACTATGCATTTGAGTTCTTTGTCGCTATTTAACCTTATTCTATGGATCTTATAGATAGCTTTCATCTATCTGGATTCTTACAGTATTAGGATTATCTATTTATACGCACAACTGCGGCCTAAACGGATTTTCTTAAAACTTTATTATATGCTGTCTGTGCATTCAAAATTCAAGTGGAAATTAGAATTTTCATTCCAATGCCAAAATTAAAGAGCACGCTGTGTTATCTCAGAAGGCACGTCGATGTAGTCTATCCATCTACACATCTCATCGTTAACATCCATTGACTAAGTAGATTTTTTAGACTGTGCCACTTTTGTAAGAAAACTCCTTGCGTTTGAGCTCAGTCAGAAGTCCAGACTTATCCTTTTTGTTACCTTTAAATCCAGCAAAGTAACTCCATCTCATTTATAACCATTTGAAACGAAAATAAAAGAACAAATCTTTAGTGTCTGCCGCATTGAAGTGATCCATGTTTCCCTTCAACATCCACTTATAACTGTCATTCTGAATCATCTATTGCTCCTTCACAACAATTCCCTCTTTTTCGACATGAAAACGAAATTATTCCTAAAAACCTTCATTAGAGCATACAATACACCCACAACAACAATAATAACAACAACAAACTTATACTTTCATATCCGACTTCATATATACAAAGAATACAAAGTAAATCCTTTCACTCTGTCAACCAAACGTCCTGTTTGTTGTCAGTTAGCGTACTTTCTTGTGTGAGCACTTTCTCGTAACAATGAAACCTCGTATCAACACTTTGTTCTCCGATATTACTCAATTCTAGCATAAGATAAGTATGTCGAAGTTTTCCACACATAAAAAAAAAAAAAAACCAACTCCTTACACAGCGAATGAACAGTGAAAAGGATAAAGGATCTCCCGCCGTCGACACGCCCGCATATCTTTGTGTTCATCGTCAAAAACACATAAAACTACAAACTCAGGAAATTGACGCTCACAAACAAAAAACGAAAGGGAAAACTCAGCACAAAGGGAAAATAAGAGCAGCACTCATTATTGTGCCACTGAATACGGTTATTGGATACATGAAGCACCTCATCATGAAGCTGTATAGATGGATTGTTGAATGGTTGAATGGATGGTCATATTGTAGTGCCCTATACTGAAAAAAAACACTCTTAAGCTTTTGATTTTATGAAGTATTTTTTTTTTTTGGGTAGCGATACATAGATACACTCATTAAGGGCAGTACTGAGAGGTCCTTAGCAGGGATAATCATTCAGATGTGCTAAGGTGAGATCATCTAGGTAGTAGGGACATAAATACTATTTATTTACGATTTATTTGTACATATATTTTAAATATAAAAAACCAAATGTTGTTCAAAATGACCCCCTTTTGCTCTAGCACAGGTCCTTAGTCGCTTCGGCGAACCGTCAATCGCAGCACGCACCTCATTTATTGGAAAGCTGGCCACAGTTTCGAATAGTGCATGCTTTAGGGATTCGATATTAGGGTACACTATCTCCTCTAAAACAGTTCATAGTTTGTAATCCCGATGTTTGGGATCTGGGCTGGCAGAAGGCCAGTCTTCGGTGCTGAAGAAACACTTGCTTCGGATGCAAGCCTGAGTTGTTTAGCCTTATGAGTGAGTTTTTCAACAAAAGGAATATAAATGCGAAACTAGGTGATGCCCATTTAATGGTCATTGCCTTCAGAGGCATGCCACAGGAAGAAATTGTCTCCCCCTTGCTGTGGGTCATCATTAGCGAGTTGTTAGAGAATTCATTAAAGATTCAACTTTGTGGACTTGATGTCAATCCCCAGAAGACCGAGCATGTGCTGTTCACTGATAAAATAATTATACCGCAATTCAAACTACCAGCTATTACTTACTTACTTATGTCCTGTGTATCCCGTTGTGGGTCCTAGGGCCTCTACAATGCCTACGCGCCATCGTGTGCGAATTCTGGAAATGTGCCTCAGCTCTCCCCAACTCTTTCCCAGTTGCCGTGCTTCCTTCTCAACTGCTCTGCGCCACGTACTCCTAGGGCCGCCGCGTATCCTGCCATCCTGGGTAAGCGGGTTCCATTGCATCGCTTGGTTAGCTATGGACGTGTCACCCTTATGGATAGCTATGGATAGCATCGCTAAACTATGGATAGCATCCCAAACGCAGATTTTGCTTTACCTATTCGGCTGGCTATATTCAGTTCGGTTCCGCCATCGGTTGAGACAATACTCCCAAGGTATTGGAAACTCTCTACTCTCTCAACCGTTTGTCCAGCAATGCATATATGAGTTGATGAGTTTTGTCCTAGGCTGATCATTTTTGTTTTTGACGAGTTAATTTTCAGCCCAACGACGTCTGATTTCCTCTCCACATTTGCTGTCATTTGGCGAAGGCCCATTATTCTGTGAGACAGTAGGCATACATCGTCGGCGTACTCGAGGTGTTTGAGTTCAGATGTAAGAGTCCATCGAATTCCTCCATTTCCTGTTGATAAGGCCGCATTCAGCACATCGCTAATCACCAATAAAAACAATATTGGTGAAAGTATGCAGCCTTGCCGAACCCCACTTTGGACTTCGAATTCCTCAGACAGCCTTACTCTGTGCAAAACGTAATAAGTGGACCCATCATATGTAGCCTTGATAATTGCTATTAATTTATCAGGAATGCCTCTCCTCCGCAAGGCACGCCAAATAAATTCCCGATTGACACTATCAAACGCCTTTTCAAAATCGATGAACAACAGGTGAAGTGGTGATCGATATTCAACACATTGCTCGATGATGATCCGCAGGGTGTTGATGTGGTCGACACAGGAGGATCAAGAGCGGAAACCTGCTTGTTCGGCGTTGAGTGTGTCTTCAAGGTGTTCTTTGATTTGCTCCAGGATGATTCTAACTATTATCTTGGCCACAGCAGGCAGCACGCAGATATCTCTCTACCAGCTATTGAGGGAATACGATTAAGGATATCTGATAGTGCGAAACACTTAGGAATCATACTAGACAAGAAACTTAACTGGAAGCTTGATGTCAATGAAAGAGTAGAAAAGGCTGAGACCGCTTTCTACCCTAAGATAATTCTGTCGATGCATAACCAGCGTGACGAGAACGCCAGCAACAGGGCTGGAAACAATTCTCAATAATACTCCACGTACAGGTCACGTGCAGGAATCTGTGGCCTGCAATCAAACAGTTGAAACTCAAATGTCGAGGGTCATGAACAGATTCTAAACAAATTCATAGGTGAAGACGTAAACAGTGAATACACGTCACTATAACTTGACTTTGAACCAACGTTTCTACTGCACTGCCTGAAGAAATAGAGAAGAATGGGAAACTAATGAACTAAAAAAAGTCAAGTCTATATAAAGGGTGGTTAAGTTTTAAGGGCCGATGTTGATTTTGAATGAAACACAAATTATTTAGGAAATTACTGTCATTTCTTTTTATTATGATAATATTGGTATGGTTCAATTATGTATGGAACAAAATATCGGCCAAATGGCCGCCGCGACCTCGGCGGCACACCTCCATCCGATGGTCCAAATTTTCGATGACGCTGAGGCATAATTGAGGTTCTATGCCGTTAATGTGCCGAATTATATCATCCTTTAGCTCTTGAATTGTTGCTGGCTTATCGACGTACACCTTTTCTTTCAAATAACCCCAAAGAAAGAAGTCCAACGGTGTCAAATCACATGATCTTGCCGGCCAATTGACATCGCCACCACGTGAGATAACACGGCCATTGAATTTGTCGCGCAAAAGAGCCATTGTTTCGTTAGCTGTGTGGCAAGTGGCACCATCCTGTTGAAATCACATATCGTCCACATCCATATCTTCCAATTCAGGCCATAAAAAGTTCGTTATCATCTCACGATGATAGGGCACGACGACGAGTTGAGGTGGACGGCTCTTCAGCCACACTATCGCGAACAGCAACAATATTTTCTGCAGTACGAGCTGTACGAGCATGCACTGGTGTTTTCACATCTCCTACAGACCCGGTTTGCACAAATTTTTGCACGATTTCTCCGATTGTACGCACATTTGGACGATTAAATTGACCGAAAGAATCACGAAATGCACGATATGCATTTTGATTTGAACGCCCATTTTCATAATAAACCTGAATAACTTTAACGCGTTGCTCGATTGTGTATCTTTCCATGGTTCAAATTGAGTTAGTCTGAAATTGAGAAATGTCAAATGAAATGCAGAAAAAAACTTGACGTTTAGGTGTGGTTCACATTCAACATAGGCCCTTAAAATTTAACCACATGGATGGGTTAAAGATGAACATAGGAAAGGGCGCCAGTATATCCTCCGAAAAACTAAACATAAACAGCTCAGTCAGACTTCCTCACCATCGCAGTGTCTTCCAAGCGGAGGACCTATCAGTGACGGAGGCACCAAGTATGGTGTCAATGATGGCAATGCTACGAGATAATATCACCATTTTAATTGACAGTCAGGCGGCCATTTTGCTACTGAAATCAAGTCGAAGCTAGTTCGGCACTATTACGAAGAACTTAAGATTCTTGGTTTGCAGCACAATATTACTCCCTGAAAAATGTCAGAAAATCGCTGTCAATGTTGATAGGTGAGCTCACTGGCCACAACCTTCTAGGGAACCACACAATGAAACTTTAACTCAATGATGACAATATAGTCATCCTCACGATTCTCATGAGGATACACCTCACTACCTCTACCACTGCAGAAGCCTATGCCACTTGAGAAACAAAACTTTAGGAAAACATTACTTCCAGGACTTACAAGAACTATCTGAACTATCAGGTTTCTGAGGACGTCACGATTGTTGGAGACCCTAATCACTAACGAGCACTAAGGTAGGAATCCAGTACGAAAACTTTAATCAACTCCGCATTCGGCATCACAATGGGTCCACAAGGACCTAAGTGGAATAAGTCGAGTATTCTCTCTCCTAATCAACCCAGCATGATAACCTAACTTAGCCTTATGAGCTAGGGCTGAATCCTGTTGAAATGTCCGTTGGAGTTTTTTTTTAAAAAGGAGTATGGTTTAGAGGTTTTACAACGGGTTCAAACACTCTTTCCTGTTGAACTATAGCTGATGTTTTGATACCTTTTTTGAGCGAAAATGCATATCAGTGACCCCATCATTGGATACACCCCACCAAACTATGACTGACGCGTGGTATTGTCTTTGGAGCCTTCGGGCACAAAGTAGATCATTTTATTTGATGCATTTATCTTGAACGGTGAAGACTTTCTCATTCGTATACAAAACTTTTCTGTGATCAGCAGCGTATTCAGTTAACAGACACTTTGATTTCTTGATGCTATTTCAGTAATTGTCAGTTCAGTACGTCGTTGGAAGGCCCCAAGTTTTTTGATAATGCAACTTATTCACTTTTAAGAAATATTAATCTCTCGAGTATTTTGTTTGTATTTGGAGAGGATTTCTTTGAATTCGGGCCTTGACGTTTTTAATGGCTTGCGTCTACCAGATCGCTGACAGTCTTCAATATCCCCAGTATCTGTGATCTATTTTATGTATTAACAAATAAACCACTGAACCACGGTGTCCGATATATGAGTACCTACTTGCAGATGTTCAAAAGGTGGCAGAGGAAAGCACACCACCTAATTTGAACAGGAAAGAACCTGAAACCAAATACCCCGTCGAAGTGAAAGAGTTCATATTATAAAAAGAAGAGATCGTAGAAATTGGCAAACAACGAGGTTCCCAGAAAAAGAATCTTTGGATTCAAAAATGATTCACTTAATAGATTTCTACGAAGTCTAACGACTGATGTGTCCACCGACTACTCCTTGTGGGTGCAGCTCTAAAAAAAGACCTCAGTTACAAAATCAGCCCTTGAAAGCATCAGAAGAAACAAAAGGCAGATCTCTTCATAGAACATCTGTTGAACGTTTGCAAGCCATTCTCGTCAAGCGAAGCTACAGAAAAACCTAGAGTTGTTGATAAGAGGGACGAAGATGAAATTTCCCTTGTCACGCTCAGAGAGGTAGGAACCTGAGTACGATCTAATAACTGCCCAGGTTCTAAAGAAAATGCCACCAATAGTCTTAAAAAAAATTCAATTTATAATAAACGCATGCCTAAAGCGTATGTCCAACGGCAATGAAAATTGCTGAAGTGATTTCAATGCCCAAACAAGGAAAGCCACCCACAGAAGTGACATCTTATAGACCAATATCGCTTACATCGATTATGGCAAAGGTTCCCAAAAAATTGCTCCTGAAAAGGCTTTGCAAAATCATAGAAGAAAGAAGTCTACTCCCGAGTCATCAGTTTGGATTTAGAAATAAACATTCCACAACAGACCAAGTGCATGTGGTAGAAAAGCACTATTTTTAGATGTTGTTCAAGCCTTTGATAAGGTTTTGGCATAAGGGCCTTGAGTACAAACTGCATAGGGATTTACCTAGACAGTATTACGAAATACTGAAATCAGATCGACTCTTCTGAGTTAGATACAGACAAAAATATTTAGAACTAAAGAGAATTAAAGAAGGTCTACCACAAGGAAGCATCATAGGACCAACACTGTATCTATTGTATACCAGGGATGTGCCGGTGGATAACAATGCTATGATGGTTACTTTTGCAGATGACACTTCAATATTAGTACCTGATAAATGAACTGTGAAGGCAACAGAGAAACTACACAATGCAGTCAATAGTGTAAGAGATTGCAAGCAACAATAGCATGTCAAACTCGCTGTGTCAAAATCCACTCACATAAACTTCACAAATAAAAAGATAAACAATCTTCCGATATTCATTAATAACTAAGTTATACACCATGTCAATGCCTTGAAATTACTTCGGATGTGAAGTTAAAATGGAAAGAGTACATCAAAAAAAACAAGATCTAAACTTGAGATATAGAAAAATGTACTGGATTCTGGGAAGAAACTCAGATACATACGAGTACGAGTATGTCTACCCCTAAGTATTGAACTCTGTTTGGATGTACGGCATCCAATTATGGGGTTGCACAAAGAAAACAAATATCAAAACTATACAGCTATTCCAAAACAAAGTCCTTCGTGAAATAATAAATGTTGGTATATAAACAATAGCGATTTGCGTCGTGGCCTACAAATAGGCATCGTGACAGATGTGGTTAGAAAGCACGTTGTGACACAATCAACGGGCAAATATCCGAAGGTTGAAAAGAACCAAGTTTCATGAGCTGATGGTCTTAAAGCTAGGAGAAAGTACCCAGAACTTTAAATGCTATTTTAAATCAGTTATCATTGCTTTGTAGCGCTCGCCGTTGACAGTAACATTGTTGCCATCTTCATCTTCGAAGAAAAATTAGCCAATAATGCAGGCATGGTTGGTGAATTATTTCGACCAAAATTTCTTTTCAAAATTAGCACTGTTTCGCCAACACAGCACTCACTTTGGAAATAAGTTTTCAATATTTCCCAACGTTGTTCATGTGTAAATCGATTCATTACATACCGCGGAGATATGATACTTCAAGTGTTTCTGTCAATTTTTTGAACGCGAAAGAACTGTCAGTGTCAGAATAATATGTAATTTAAAAAGAAACCGTCAGATGGCCCACCAATTACAAGAAAGAAAAGTCATTTGTCGATTTTTATAGATTGGTCCTGATTAAGGAGGTGTTTTTAGCGTGCCCCTGTGCCACCCCTATATCCGCCCTTGCTCCAACTACTACCTACCTTCCAATCAGAGTTCTACTAACGTAAAACTTGCAACTCTCATTGGCTGTGTGGAAAAATCACTGTCATTGTCTTTGGTCCGTTGCAGGGAGCCGAAACTTTTATAACAATTTTCTACCTAAATACTCGTAGATTCGAAATTAATAGTTCAAAACCACCCAGACCAATTCGTATCCGTTGTGCGGTGGAAAACTGTTGAACTTTTTGACACAGTTGGCTGTTTTGTCATTCCACCCTAGTGATGACATATCTACGACGAAAGTTTCAATGCACAATATAAAAGGAAAGTTTGCCAAACTGTACTTCGTCCTAACTAGAGTAGAAGCAAAAATCGATTTTTAGGTAAATAGATGCGCAATAAACTTCTGAAGGACATTTTGTTCGTTGGAGGTACTATTGTTGCTTGAAGTACGTATGCATGCATTTATCAAGCACATGCGAGGACAATAGATTAATTGACTTCTGATTCGACGAGGACTTTGAATATTTACAACAATGCTTTAAGGGTAAAGTTATTGAGAATTTAGTAGTAGCATTTGTATGGACTGTACCTTATCTTATCAGGGAGTGCAGGACGAAAGATTTTCTTGTTTATTGGATGATATATTTCGTGGATTAATCATCACTTTGTGGGAATAGAATGAAAAGATACAATTATTAATGTGCACAATAAAATAAGTCACTGACAAATGATAAGACCTGTATTTAGAAAGGCAATCCCGTACATGGTAGTGGGTATCTTTAGTTCATAAAGGCAGAATGTGTCGGACGAAATTTTGCTGTTATTTTCATTGAGACTGCTATCTCGGAACAGTACTAGATTGAATGTCGACTTGATGTTGAGAAATACTTAATAAAAGGCTGACTAGAATAGGGTACTCATACATATAAGCTCAAGACCGTGGACTAAATTTAAAGCGAATCTTTAAAGTTAAACTGAACTTTGACTGAAAGCTGAGATAATTATTGTCCAGGCATATAGGCCAAACAAATGTGTTTCCTTCGACTGCAATATTGAACTTCAAAAGCTCAGAAAATGATGGAAAGAACTTTTGAAAATAGCACTCATAAACTAGAAGAAATGTAGGTCGACCACCTATAAGTCTAAGCAGGTAATAGGGAGATGATAGTGAGAAAAGCGAAAATGGGACTTTTATACAAAATTGTGCGGAGAGTTGATGAAAATGAAGAAAACCGTCAGACAATGTACGTACAAGGTAAGTGTAAGGTTTTTAGAAAGGGCAAAACAGCTGAGCTAAATTCACTTCGAAAGTTTGAGAGTTCCTACGCTAGTGTCTGCAGGACGTCAATGATATTCTACGCGTAACGTATTTTTTGGTTTTAGAACCATAAGGTGAGCAGAATTGACAATCCTCTCAAGGGAAATAAATCCATCTCGGATTACAATCTTTATGGATACTCAGGCACTGGACAGTAAGACCATAAGATCTAGGACAGTATGTAAATACCGTCAAACTCTGAACAGATTATGCTTTATCCACGTGGTCAGTCTCTGTTGGGTTCTCTGACATAGTGAGGAATGAGATAGCAGATGAACTTGTAAGGAAAGGATTAGCACTAGATACAACATATACCCACATGCTAATAAATATCCCTATTGTTGTAGTGAAAGTGAAGATAAACCTAAGGTTGAAGGAACTAACCAACACCTATGGCCAAAATTGAATGAAGGAAGAACAAGAAGCTTACTGGTTATGGGGAAAAATGAAATTCTGATCTTGATAAGGGTACTGGCAGGACATGTCGCGATAGGCTCAGCGGCTAATAAGACATCAGGATAAGGAAGAAATAGAATTCAATAAACACTCTTCGACTGCCATCATCTCGAAAACCTCCGCCTTTGTTAGACTATTTCGAGAACTGTGTGAGCAAATCAGCCAACTAGCAACATTGTTAGGACCAATAGGCCCCGTCGGGGTGCCAATTATTCCCAACCTAATGAGTGCTCATGAGTATGTACAAGACAACGTTGGGAAATATTGAAAACTTATTTCGAAAGTGAGTGTTGTGTTGGCGAAACTGTGCGAATTTTGAAAAGAAATTTCGGTCGAAATAATGCACCAACCGTGCCTGCTGTACGCAAGTCTGTGAAGAAAGTTCTTGAGATTGGCATTCCAATTGATAACAAAAGATATCCTCACGTTCGTCCTGTGCTTTTAGCCGAGAATGTTGCTGCTGTTGCCGAAAGTGTGTTCTTAAACCCCTTACGGTCAAACGGAGAGCGCTACAGAGGCATGATAACCGATTTTTTTTTGGTCAGAAACTGAGGAAATGGACTATCTCTGGTCCACGTGCCATCTAAGCCGTCCAACAATCGATCTTTTGCGCACTAAGTTCAATAAACCTGTAATTAGCCGTTTTGGTGACGTTGCTTGGCGATTGGACGCCGTTGGAATTTTTTTTTTGTAGGGTGCCGTTAAAGGTTGATGTTATGCTGACAATCCAGAAACTATTCAAGCACTTAAGCATAATATTGATCGGGCTATTCGTGGAATAGAGCCCATAAGCATAGAAAATATTCCCCAAAATTGGGTTGTCAGGATGCGCCGCTAGCCGCGGAAGCTATTTAAGTTAAATGAAAGTTGAATTTACTCAAAACGCTCCTTTTAATGATATGTCACATGTGTATGTACGAATCACTAAATTTTTTATTGCGAACTTTGTTTGTATCGGAGTCACCTTCAATTTTACGGTTTTTTAATACATGGTACCGCCTTTGTGTTTGTGTTATTTTTCTGCATCACTGGTGTGAAAAAATTTAGGCTCTAGAAGGTGGTGACAGACAGACGGGGAACAGGGTTCCGTACTCTATTCCCGGAATCCTGAAAAATGGTTCAGAGGCTAGTCCTCTTGTATTCATTTGCTTAATACAAACAATTACCTTAAACAATCTAAACCTTAAAACTAATATTAACACTAAAAGTTTATTAACTAGTGAGACAGGCTGGCATAGAGAGAGGGTGCACTGAGAAGGAAGTCCAAAATATGCTGCGCATTATTGGCTTCTTGCAGCATTCTTGAGATGGGTTCGAAATGGTCATACTTAGTGCGATGGGATTTAAGACGGAAAAGTCGACCTAAGACCTAATATTAGTAGTGTAGAGGGAGATCATTTGTAGGAAGCCGAAAGAGTCAATTATGTCCGTTTGACATCTGATGCACAAAGAATATATCCGCAACTTCACGCCTTCTGAGGGTTTGTAGATTGATCAGTTTTAGCCGATCTTCATAGGGAGGCAAATTGTACCTGTCAACCGAAGAAAACCACGTAGGGCAGAGCCAACGAACCGACTCTGTACATCTTCAATTCTCAGGGAATGTATTCCGACGTAGAGTTAGCAAACTTGACAAGCAAACTCTAGAATGGGCCTTTTAAAGGTTATCTAAAGGGATTTGGTGTCATAGGGTTTGGAGCCAATGTTTGATAAAACCAGGGCTTGGCCGATTTGCAAACGTGTCATCTGCATTCCATGTCGCAGATGGCACCAAAAAAAATGAATCAGAGTGATTGGGTCGTTGTGAAAGTAGTAAGCTCTGGGTGGAACAGGAATCCATTTACGAGAATATGTAATGGCTTTAAATTCACTGACGTTCACCTCCAGACAGTTATTATGGGACCAAAGGCACAACCTGTCTAGATCGTTCTGCAGCGAAACGAAAGTCTGTAGGGGATGAGATTTGTTTGAAAATTTTCATATCATCTGCGTGATCAGGGTCTCTAAATATGCAATCAACAGCATTTATTATTAAAAGAAGGATCATTGGTCCCAGATGCCTACCTTGAGGAACGCCCGAGGTGGCATTAATGAGTTTAAAGACTGAAGATCTGAAGAGAACTTTGTATAGGCAGTTCTCTAGGTAAGATCTAATCGAAGAGATATAGAAAAGTGTCAAACCGTAAGGGATTTTGTAGAAAGCCTTGCTGAAGTCGGTGGCGACTACGTCAATCTTCTTACTGTAGTGCAAGCAGTGTATCAAATATAAATTCGGTCAAGTTTGTTGTTGTGGATCTACCCTTTAGAGAACCATGTTGCTTTGTTGAGAAAATATACAATGCTTTAGGGATGCGTCGTATACAATGCTTTAGGGATGGTAGTTAGATATATTGTTCTCACAGCCATTTTTATGAATAAAGGAATCCTTCCACAATCTAGGAAAGATGGACTTTGAGAGCGAAAGTTAAAACAGTACCTTGAGGGGTTAAGATGTTCACACACTTTTTTAGAACACTAGGAAGTAAACTGTCAGGGCCAGGGGAAAAGTTATCCTTGAGTGCCTTTATCTTTTGGACTAACATTTCTGTAGTTAAATCAATAGATATCAGCGTGGTTTTTGAGCAGTTATTCAAAATGGTCCATATTGGGAACATCCATGTGATCGGTAAAAGACTCACTAATCAAATTGGAGAAGAAATTAGCGATTAGTTTAGGGTTTGACAAGGATGCATTAAAATATTTGAGTTCAAAAGCTATAACTTCTAGCGGCTAAGATAAAATTCTGCATTGGATCGACTCTTATGTGGTTTTGTGTAGCTTATTTTCTGTTTTGTGAAATTGAGTTCAAAAGCAATACAGAAAGAGTACCAAGACGCACAGCGTGCGACCTATCTTGTTTGTATAATGCTTTTGTGACAATGAAATTTGGCAATTTGGATCTCCTTGTCAAATATTCGAGACTCTATGCTTCAAGATTTGCATCATCGATATTTTACGGTCAATGTTCACACTACGACAAATCCAGGCCAAAACAGATTACCAGTTCAGTACTTTTTTGGTACCTAACCTATAGCGTCATCCAAGCAAGTTAGTCTCAAAAAAAGTTCTCACCTTATAATTAATATGTCAAGAACAGTTTATACATAGATACTCGTATCTTAGTACATATGAAGGTCTTGTTCTTGCCATATTGAAGTAGAAATCTCATAAGCTACTCACCATTTCACATTTCCCTTATTTTTAACATCTAATGAAAATTAACACATTACCCAGCTTAAGAGTCCATCTACACTTGCATTAAATATTTCAGTAATGACTTTGGATGACAGCCCAACTGAACACATTCCCTTCACAATCTCTTAAGTTCGACCATTACAACGCGCTTTCATCATCTCGTAAATTAATTTAATCTTTCACCATAAAACTTTTTTCTCATTTGGCGAAAATTTTACAAAAATGAGAGAAAAAAAAAGAAGCAAAATCCCATCGAATCAAAAAGAATATGAAGAGATAAAAGGTCGCATAGTGGTAGTCCTTCCTAGATCCTTTGCTCCAATTAGAACGTCTGTCAAACGCCTCCGTACATCCCCACCGTGTGCATCGTTTACTCCACTGCCTAAGAGCCGTGATGAAAGAACGTACTCCAACTTAATGGCAATCATTAAATGTCATAATGAGAAAACTCTTTTCTATTTCTCGCTTTAAATGGCACTTAACAGGATGACATGACAGGATGGTTTCGATGGTGGCGGCAGGATGTCAGTCATGGTAGTGCGTGGCACTTTTACGGAGTCATTTGGTATATAGACATACATACGAGTATGTACCTAAGTCGGTTGGCTTCAACCTAGATGGACACTTTAATTAAATACGTGATAGGTGTTCATCAGTTTGATTAAACGGATTACCGTTTGTCGATTTGTGTTTGTATGTTAAGTGCGGAAGTGCATTTAATCTTGGGTAGTTGAGGCTGTTTCAGATCATTAAACCTAATGACGGCTTATTTAATTGATTCTATTACATTGGGTTGGCTATGATATTTCGTGATCATCTGCTTTTAGGAGAGTTGAAGTACTAAAAGAAAAAGTGCCAGTGTGAGTGTACTTTAAATAAATTGAAAGAAAGTCACAAAAAAAAAAAAAAAAATCACCCAGCAATAAAGGAGATCATTCACGGAATGGAAACATTACTTTGCACTTTTGCATTGGTGACAGCAGCTGCATGCATTTACTCTGCTGCAGCAATCCCTTACTTTGTGCAGTAATTCCATTAATTAAAACAAGTAAAGAATAATAGAGCTCTAGCGGGTGAAAAACTGCAGAGCTCCAAAGTACTTCTTCATGTAATTCATCCGAAAATGTTCGCTGCCACATTTATCATGAAAGTTGGTTTCAGACGACCAAAAATGTAGAGTAAAACGAATCAACAAACAGAAAAGCGTAATGAAAAATGTAGGAGACTGCGAAAAAAAGGAAGAACAAAGGAAAGCAAAGCTACGCTGCAACATTCAAAGCGGAAACTTTCATTACATCGCATCGCTGAGAGCATTTTAAAACAGTTTTCGTATTCAGTTTCGAAATATGTATCTAAAAATTTACTTACTCCTTGGATAAGCGAAACAAGTCAAAATCTCATAAAAAGTAATTTGTTTTTGTTGTCAGACTGGCTTAACCCTTGAGGGAGTTTGACCTTGAAAATAGTTTTGTTGTGGAAAATATTTTGAAATGAATCCCGATTACATGAAATTAGTGTAACATGCCTGCAACTTATAGAGATTCGAATATTACCGCGATTAAAGCACGAAATTCAGTCAGACTTTGAGTTCATTTCAATTGTTTCTCATCCTGTCTTTGCCGTTGAATTGAGACCGAGCGGTAAGTCAGTAGGGAACCTAAGAACAAAAATGATGGCTAGACAGATCAAAGTCAAGCTATAACCCGAACAATATTTCAAAAAATTACCACAAAAGGCCTGATATCTATGGCAATATTCAACTATAACTTTAGGCTTATCATTGCTAATGTTTGCAAACATAATGTTACTGACTGAAAGTCTTCAGATATTTTACAAGTCCATCCTGAAAAATCCAACGAATTTCAAATCGAAGCCAATGACATCTGCCTAACGATCTACAAATACAAGACGACGTCTAATTTTCGATTCCAAGAAATATGAATCAGTTGTGCTGAGCAATTTTAACATCCGTTCATAAGATTCCGGGAAGAAAAAGTACTGTTTTCTGATTCATTCAGTGAAGTAGATAGTGTGTAGAGCCTTGTGTGAGCACTATATTCTAAAGGCCTGTCCAGCTGTTGGGTTTTACAGGCGACTACGTAAAAACACTTAGCCTGTCAGAAAGTAGAAAACTGATTTTTTGAACATTTGTTCTGCGAGTGGTACAAAAATATAAATTAGTCCAAAAAATAAGAATCGGCGTGGAGTTGTAGTGAAGTGCCCAACTGGGATATTTCGAATTTTTTTTTTTTTGTCCACTTTTCGAATTTCTCTCCAATATAGGGCAAGTCTGAGGGAATAAAAGCTGCAAATTGGGAAAAAATTTCAGAAATCTGCAAAAGGTTTTAGTGGACTTTATAACTCTGTCAAGCAGATTAGGTTTCCCCCTTGTATGTGGTTTGACTTGGGGGTTACCTTAGGAAAAGATGGTGAAGTGAGGATAACTTCATGGATGTTGGTTTTTAAGTGTTCCAAAGTTTGGAGATTGTCTGCATTGATACGATCTTTAGCATAGCCCCACACAAAGAGATCCAACTGAGTCCAGATCACACGATTATGGTGGCCAATTGATGTCGCCAAATCTCGAAATTAAGCGACCGGGGACGTTTCGTGCAATAGAGTCAAAATTGCCTATGTTCTGTGGCACGTAGCCCAGACCTGTAGGAATCACATGTCGCTCACATCAATGACTTCAATCTCAAGTAAAAAAAAGTTGGTTATCATCAGACCATATCGCAGAGAATCCGCCATTCGCCAGATCACGCCGCCAGTCCACAGCGCGCACCAAACTATCATCCGAGGGAGATGCAATGGCTTGTCATTTGTTTGTTTACGTAGATGCCGAGCGAGAAATGGGACTTTTCGCTGAAGAAGATTTTGTTCGAAAAATCTGCATCAACTTGTTTATTTTCCAGGACCCAATCGGCGTATGCTCTGCGCATTCTATGGTAAGATAAAACAATTTTAATGCGTTCAGCGGTTCCATATTGTAAAATGGCAAGGCAAGAACTAACTACCTGTCACTATGGATGACAGTTGGATTTGACAAAGGCAAAGGAGCAGTTGTCTAGAAGAGGAATTAGAGTGCTACTTGGCGGAATCTGGGATCAATAAGAGATTACAACAATAAAGACTGAGTTGGGAAAAACCAGAACTTGAACCATGATTAGAGCAACATTATATTTACGGATGAATCATATTTTTTTCGTCAATAATTATTCGAAGTAAGCATAGACAAAAAAGGTGAACATTTGCTACAACGCGTAGTGAAAACAAGTTCATGTTTATAGATCAAAGAAAGCTGAATCTTGCAAGAGGATAGCGATCTAAAACTTCGCAGTCGCCTCTGCATGTTTAGAAACAGAAAAATAATATAATGTTAGATTGGCTGTCGCAGAGAAAATATAAAATTGATAGTTACTAATAAACCTGAAACTTTGAGCAACAAAAACTTAGAGAGAGCTAAATGCAGAATATGCGAACAAATTTAGTGAACGTTTCACTAAAAGATGGCAGGCAATAATTAATAATAACGGAGATTGGACTCCTTAATAATAAAAAAAATGACTTTATCAAATTCTGTGAAACAGGTTGTAAGAATCGAAATCCTAAAAATGAAGTAAAACTAATCAAGAAATCAGTAGAAGGGATGTACTTTTGGCTTTAACAGCTTATTGTGGAAGTTTGAAGTCGTAATAAATAACTGTTCAAGGGAAGTACTCAATAGTCATTTATTTACTAACGCAATTCGCTTTTGATTCAATATCGCTTTATTTCAAGCTTAATACATACATGATAGTGAACTTGAATTAATATAAATTTATACTGTAGAGGATGGCGACTACGACTGATCCCTATGGCATTTTCTTTTCAACTGACTGATCTAGCGGAAAAAATCTTCGTTCGTTTTCTTTGCCTATAGGCTGAACTATAATAGTAGAATGCTTTCGTACGACCACTTCCGAAATTTGTATTGTGCGACCATAATAGCTTTTTGCTTCGATTCGTTAAGTTTCGTTCACTTTTGCTCACTTACGAAAGAGCGAATGGATTCGCTCATTTCGGTGATCGGACGAGAACCTTTGCTTCCGAACACATACGCCTATTATGGGCTTCTTGAGCAATTGACAGTACTGAAGGAAACTTAATGTAGAATTATGACATTAGCTTCCGATTGCTTCCGACTATTGTAGTCCAGCCTTTAATTGTACATGATAGTGAACTTGAATTAATATAAATTTACACTGTAGAGGTTGGCAACTACGACTGATCCCTATGGCATTTTCTTTTCAACTGACTGATCAAGCGGAAAAAATCTTCGTTCGTTTTCTTTGTCTATCTCTTCGTGTGTGTTCGTTCGTTGGGTTAATGCCCGATTAATAATGCAGCGTGATGCCCGATTCACAATGCAGCGCGATAACGAGACGAGAGCGAGACGAGTCTAGCGCGAGTTGTCAAAAAAGGTTTCGATCTATGCAAATATATGAAACAATACACAATGATGCGAGACTCGTTCAACGCATTCTTTTCGGAGAATTGAAAAACTCTCGTAACGAGAGCCTGTCAGCAGGCTGATGCGACTTTGTTATGTAGCCAGAAAGAGAAAGGTGGTGTGTTGCCGTTGTTGCTTTTAGATAGATAATACGGGCTAGCCGTCAAAAGTATCGCATTCATTGTGAACTGGGAAACGATTTTATGAGGACGAGAATTTCTCGCCTCGCTCTAGTCTCGCTCTCACGCTGCATTGTGAATCGGCCATAACTGTTATAATCTGTCGCTTAAACGTAGTGTGGTATAGCGTTTGTTTGGTCCGATCCTACATGTATGTAAACTTTGTTGTAGAAGTAGCCTAAATTTATAAATAATTTTTTGTAATCTACAAACAGTTTTAATGTACTTACTAGATTTTTACAACTCAAATATCAAAGTGAAATGCAGTCAATCTTTCATCCCACTCGACTTGCAATGTTCAGCCCCAATATTTATGGAGTACAAGGGACAGTGACAGCAGAAAAAGTTTTCGCCGTGGGGCTATGTGGTCGGACACAGTGCAAGTAGACAATAATGCTTCAGTCAACAGGGGCTACGAATACCAGTCATCAGGTTCGAGACAAAAATAGAGTTAGTGTAGTGATTGAGTACATCATTTTGACAGAGTCAACAAATTTGAAGTCCTATAAATGCTGGAGATTTTACCTTTGATTTTGCTCCAACTGCACATTGGGAAGCAATATCACAAGCAGAAATGTTGTCAGGTTTTTATCTGAGCTTGAGGTATAGGAATAGGTGAAACACTTTTTAACTCTTTTCTGCGTTCCTAATTTTGTTAGATGATTATGTTACCTGGCATAGTTTTCGCTTCGAAGTGATATAATTTTTCTCAGGTCAATGACAACGCTTCTATAGCTGCAGGTAGTTGAACATGTCTAGGGTCATTCTAAGGCACTCTAAACTTTTCAGCCGTCTAATTTTGGTGATCGTGGTTTTGTCCTAGACTTTCATAGAACATGCAACAGTTGTATATATTACGATTGGTCTAATTATCATAGTGTATAATAGGTACCTATACTATATAATCTGCTTCTACCATAAATATGATGATAGACCCTGTCACTTTGACGGTTGAGTTTTGAAAGTCAGTGTACCATCTTAGCCCTTGATGTCCAAATATTTTATTTTATTGAAGAACTCGGTAACTATACCTAATTTTTAGGATACCAATGCCAAGACCCAGTTTTCTCCTTTTAGTGGAAGGTGTTCTAGAATGGTAAGACCTTCGTTGATGCACGAGTCTGCAAGGAAAAGAAAGTTGCTTTACTTAATATCAAAGAATTTTGGACATACTTGCCATACTCGCCCTAACAGCAACAGTTGTTGAAGATCATCTACCTATGCTACGAATGACTACAAAAGTTGTCGGCAGCCATTAACCTCTGTGACTTGACTAGTCTTTAGAGTAACTTGCCTTAAATTTGCTACACACGTGATTACCGTTACAACAACCTTCAATTTACTCAAATTTCCTTAAATCAAAGCAACAAGAAGTCTAAATATATTTTCTATAAAAAAAAAACGACCAAACTTGCCAGTTCCTGTCTCAACAACTTGTTGAACTCAGCGTTTCCTGTCTGCTGAGCTAGGCAACTTGATCCGATAAACAACGCTTAAATCAACTCAAGCCTACAATACTTATGGTTTCTGACTCATTCCCCTACCAAGTAAAATCACTGAACCCTAGCAAAAAAAAAAAAAAATAAACGAAAATCAAAGACTGAGTAATGTTTACATAAACGAACCCTAAATCAGCTTGTTAAGTACAAATTATTTTTAAGAGCCTCTCCTTTAAAATAATCAAAAACTGGGGCAACATCACCGTTCGGTAGTAGGTCCACTTCTCGTCCCTATGCGTAAAACTTTTTCTTAAATATCAAACAACCATTTGAATCAATTAAGTGTTGCTTTCTCCCCAACCCCACCAATCTAATCTCACGGGACAGACCAGAAATGAAATATTTCCGACTTCCGATGAGGCGGCAAGAGACCGTAGTCATAGTATTACCATTGCAAAACGATAGATACAACGACCACCATCACGAGGAGTCTCATTACCAGTATCCTAATGGATTCCCTTGCTTCCGTTTGATCTTAGTAATTTCCAAGAAATTTCCCATAGCCTTCCTTCTAACGGTTTCGTATTTATTCATAAAATACAATTTTTTTTTCTTGTTTTATTACTTTCGCCTACGCTTTCGTTAAGCACAAACTGCAAGCATTTCATGGTGTTAATGTGAATTCGATACATAATCAGAGAGAACTGGAATCTGGAATGTATCTTGATTCTACTTTATGTATGTTGTTTTATTTATTTTTATTTTTTCTTCTTCTCTTTTTTTGGTTTTATTGATTACCAGGGTAATCTAGGATATTTGAGGCAAGGATAGTGAGGACGATTGGAATTTTTCTGAATAAATGATATGTGAAAATGGAAGAACACATACTCGTGTTATTAAGGAAAGGGACACTTGATTGAGGATTGATGATATCTTTGGGAATTATGTTGGGGATCGAAAGGGATTTGGAAATCATTATGGTTATATTGAGAAGTTTTTTTTTCGTAGGACTGTGTAAGGTTAAAGGATGCGATACATCAAAAAGAGTGTCAGCGTACTGATTATGTTAAGAACATATTAATCGACCGAAAGATAGTGGATAGTATTCATTTACTATGAAGCGATCGCATTTGATTATTACAGATGAGGAATAAATAATTGAATTGTGTTTCATCAATCATCGAAGAAAAGTTAATTTTGCCATAGATACATATTCAATGAGGTTTTGTTCCAGTTTGATGTTATAGATATGAACATATGTGTATTATTCTTTCTATTGAAGAAGTAATCTACAGGCCTGACAGTTGGTTTTAATAATTAGGTCGACGAGTAGAATCAATAAGTGCTATTTATTTCTATTTACGGCCTAGATCCACCTAATTTCACTCTTTGTTATCCTGTACATTTTAACATTTCAAGGTTAATCTTCTAAATTTCTTATTCAATAAAGGTACACCCCAACTGAAGCACAGGCTCTTTTAAAATTCACTCCCTAATTTCCTTCAGGAATGATTATACACAGAAACATTGAAACTGCTCTGCATAATATCATGAAATTGCCTCTGGCTAATAGTAAACCTAAATCAAAAACCAATTAAATAGCTAATTGAATTCGACATTGATTGAGGCCACTCTATGGTCATTATCTATTAATCACATTGTAAAGAATGACACTTTTTTAAGGACGTAGAGGAAAGTGAATAATTTTCAGTTAAATTTACAATTTTCTTAGGAAATTATTTTGTGAAAATATTTTCGGATTTAAAAATAGGAGTCCCGTTCAGCGAAAGTTCATCAATTTAAGTGAAGCTGTCATTAAGAATTCATCTGCTTCTTGTCTGAATGATCAGTTTGATAGAGAATCGAGGATAAAGCATTTTGACTTTATTTTAAGCAGCAACTTAACTTAATTGATATTCTAGGAATTTTTGTACGAGCATATGAATGTGTCTCTAGTTTCGACCAGGACAACCTAAGGTGAAACAAAAGCTGGTAGTAATAAGCCAGAATAATTCTTAAGGTTAGGGTGTCATAATAGACTAAATGTGGTCAAAAAGTTGCTAAAAACTGGGCAGATCTGAGCTATTGCAACTGTCTGTCACGAAATTTATTGAACCGATTTTAATGGGTTGTAAAATATTTACTAAAAGAATCTATCTACCGAAACAAAACACGTGAAACATGAACGTTACATGAAGCTGTTCACGCAGCCATACGTACTCACATAACACCAGCGGAGGCAGCGACCCCGGTCTTCCCGAGAGGTAACTATTTCTTTTCGTTTTTCGTTGTACTGTCCTTTCAGTGTCTTTGCTCATCCCGTTAGTTTAATAATTCCTGTAGATCCGTTGCTCCCTCTAGTATGGTTCTTCCCGCTGACCCGTTGTTCCAGTTACGTGTTTCGTGTAAAAAGCAAAAAAAAAAAAAAAAGGAAACTGCCAGCGCTTATTACTCTCGCGTAGATTATCTACCACAAAGCGCTCCTTCATGCGGCACACACTCCTTTTAAATTATTCCAACTCTCCACCAAAAATTTTCCTTGTCGAATCTAAGCGAATCTGGGCTTGCAGGTAGCAACCCTTTACCTATAAATACTCTCCTTGAAAGACAAGCTGCTCAGTTTAATTTCAAACATCAACCTTGACGTTGCAAGTTTTTCTTAGTTTTTGGAATCAAAGCATATTCAAAAAAAAAAAAATATCAAATGGAGACCAAGTGCCCTATCTCAAAATGCTGGTGGGTTGGTGATCTGCAAGATCTCCTCAGTCACTGTGTGACTTACCATGCAGCAACAATGGTTTCACCTTCACGTTCAACGACATTTTGGAAAACGCATTTCTATTGTGCACCAGAGGAGGACTCTATTGGTTCCTTCGCGATGTTTACGAAAATGGCGAATACATCAGAAGGGGAATATTCATAATCGGAGAATCAAAAATATGTACATACACTACGAGAATTGGACAAATTGGCGATGGTTCGGTGACTTTACTTGGACCCTTCAAAACCGAAACATACCCAAACCAGTACGACCTGGAGTGGTGTTTTTCGACTCTCGAAGCTATGCATCGAGATGTGCCTTCAAAGTCATTCAAGGTGTATTTCGAATTTGGAAATGCGCACAAATCGAAAAGATATCCATACAAGGCAGAACGGCAGAAGGAAACCGCTCATGGTGCACCAAACAGAGGAGGAAAATACCAACCAAAGCGAATAAACCATAGAATATCCAAGCATCACTATGAAATTGGTCGATGTATACCCTAAACTTAATTGAGGAAAATATTAGGGGAGTAGCTGCCGTTAATTGCAGCTAATTTTTAACAATGTTGACTTTCACTAAACTCATGATGAGTGATAAATATTTATAAAAACAAATTTTATAAAAACCTTTTTAAGAAAGAAATAAACATATTTATATTTTATGAATTCAAACTTTAAATTTTGGTTATTTATTTGCTGTTGTACTTGAAATGATTTTGGTTGAAGGTGCTCCACTTCTTATTTTATCTTTCCATTAGAAAGTTCTACCACATGGATGGCGACTAGAGTGTGATCTAGGACCAATTCTAATATTCTTTTCAGAAGGATGACTGTTTTTAAAGTTGTTGCATGGTACAAGAGACGCCACTGAGCTGTTTCCATTCAGTATTCCGGTACGGCGCAATGTACTTTCTTTGTTAAAACGTATTGTATTTTTTCATTCTTTTCTAAAACATATTGTATTTCACTGAAATTTAAATTTATCTATAATTTTTTTATGAGTCATTGTCCTTCCTAACACTAAGTATTTTTCCACTTATTTTTATTAAAAATAATTAAGGGAACATTGAATAACAATAGGTAGTCATTATTAGGTGGAATCCATTTTTTATTTTTGCTTAGTTCTTTGTAGCACCGCCTTTAGCCTTTATGACCGCTCGGACCCTTCGTGGCATAGTCATAAAGTTTTTGGATTTCCTCTGTTGTTATATATTTAGTCCACATTTCCTCTATGACTGTTTCGAGCTCTCAATTGTTTTAGGTGCCTTGTTGCGTACTGACCCATAGTTGACCACAAGTTTTATATTATATTAAGGCCAGAATGTATGTGTTGAAATAAAACAATATTTTATATATATGTATATTTAGTGGTTTTGAGTTTAAATTGTAGGTCACAATTTGTTTTTACTTACGAATTGAGCGCAATGGCAGTGAGCGGAATCATCCTGAAATAAGGGATTTAGGATGTAGCAGCATAACTCCTCGATTTTAGGAACAACACCATCAGCAATGGTTTCTTTGTATTTCGCTGCATTTATGGAACCGTCCAAAAGCAAAATACTACCAAGACACCAATTTGTCATGCATCCCCAAACCATAACATATGGTGAATGCTTAACGGTGGGAACCAAACATTCGTCTAAGTTTTGCTCCTTAGCTCGCACTGTTTGCTTTCTGTCAGGTCCAATCAAATTAAATTTCGATTTGTCAAACATGCACTCCAATCTCCGACCATCTCTTGTCTATCGCCCTTGCGCATGGAAAAATTAAAAAAAAAAACTTTAAGATTGTCCTCCGCCATATTGGAAAATTTTCTATTTCCCGCTTTCTATCCTTTCCTTACTTCCGTCACCCATTTTTTCGGATAGTCCATAGTTTTCCCTTCACAACGATGAGTTTATTGTCCTGGGGAACTTGGAGTTACCCTCGTAATGGCTTTTTTTTCTTTCGTCACTTTGCCATGCTTCGTTGCTCCATTAAAACGCGCTTCTGTGATTCCCCATTAGTTCCCAACTATTTTTCCTCTGTTCCTCCATCTAGATAATCGATGTAACCCCACCCGTAATCTAATCGAACAGGAGCGCCGCATCAACCACTGCAGCGAACATGCCGCAGATCTGACATCTGCTGTCAGACGTCAGATCCGGGGAATTAATTTTTTGGGAATTTGTTTTTCTTTTCTGGTTTTCCACTCGTTTTTCTGATTTAAAAGTGATTGTTCCGATCCGGGAGTGAGTGAGTGTTGTTTGTTTGGCCGTTACTACAGGGGAACAATCCGATACCAAGTTCCAAGGGAGTGCGATTCCTCTTGGTCTAAATTCGAAACCGTGTCCAACCCTAGGTAAGTTTCATCAGAGAAGTTGATCTCTTCTTGCTGAAGGACGGCCATAGCGCCCTGGCCGTTGCACATGTTTAGAGAGAGGTCTTCGCAAGCCTTGATCTAATTTCAGCAGAGTCCAGAGCCTTAACGGCTACCTGGCTGTTTATATAGACAGTGATAGTTTTGCCAACGATATTACTCTCACGTATAATTTCCGCAGCCTGTATGATGGCTGTGATTTCGGCCTGAAAGACACTGCAGTAGTCGTTGATTCTAAAGGAGTTGTTTATTCCTAGGGCCTCACAATAAACTCCGGCTCCCATGTCAACGTCCAACCGTCGGTATAAAATGCCAGTTCCTTTTTCTTCATGGTTTTTCGGTTCTCCCTTCAAATGCTAGTGTAGGGGTCATGTAATCAGTTTCCGTCGATCCCCGTCAGGATAAAATGGAGGCATGGCCGTAAAGGCACGATGACCACAATCCGCCTTCTCTCAGGCTTACAGCGGTTTTAGCCGCCAAACTGCTACAGTATATATACCAACTGAGCATGGTTACCATTGTCGCTGTTGATGTTGTTCTTACTGAGGTTTGAAAGCTGATGAGAATGGGTTTTACGACCTCTGTGTATATTCAGGACACCACAGCTGGTTTGAAGCCCCACGTGGTGGTAAATGCATTTTTGCAAGAATAGAAGGCTACGCTAGCTTTTTTGATGCGTTCGACAGTGTTATCCCTCCAGTTCAGTTTGGAATCTAGAATTGCGAGCAGGTATCGAGCTGAACTTGAGATACTCACTTCAATACCACCGATGTTTGGGGGTCTGAAGATAGGAATTGATCTCTTCTTAGTGAAAAGAATTACCTCCGTCTTTGAGGGGTTCACTTCCAGCCCTTTGCTGCTGGCTCAATTATCCACTAGTTGTAGTGCGAGATTGAGTCTTTCTCTTAGGACTGGAGCGAATTTTCTCGAAACCAGGATTACCACATCATCGGCATAGGCCGTCGCGTTGAAGCCATTTTGCTTCAGTATTACTAAGACCTCATCCACTATGAGAAGCCATAATAAAGGAGACAGAACTCCGCCTTGCGGGGGGGGATCTTCCTCTGCAGACTCTTATCCGGATGGTTATATCTCCTTGCGTTGAAAATATAACACTTGATTGAAGAATCTGCGCAATCCAATTGCAGAGCCCCATGTTCTGTGCAGGCTGTCCAGGATATGATGCCTTAGACTTTCTAAGGCATCATATCTAAGGCATCCAAGTGGCTTCACTGGGAACTGAAAACTGTTTAATTATTATAGAAGAGCTTGAAGTGACATCGCTGTCAGGTATATGATGTGTGGCATTGCCACTAGGCATTGTTGTGGCCAGATTTGACGAATCGGCTTCTTTCGGGACATCATTCTGAAATACAATACCTTTCTGTAGTTTGATAAGAATGGAAACTAGTCCAATGGACAGCAATTTTGTGCATGCCTGGGATAGTTGGAGCCCTTCCTGAAATGTTAGCATATGTAAGTAACTTCTGTACTGCCTTCAACCTACATAAGAAGCTTCATGAAAAGAAGGCAACCATTGTCGGTACAATGAACAAAATTCAAAGAGAGTTGCCCGGAGAAGGCAAACAAACTAAATCAGAACTCCATTCGATAGTTACCACAACAAGGACTAAAGATTGACTTTTTTCTACTAAGGTGTAGTGTACGAGTAAATGGTTAAGAGGTAGTTGGATACTACTGAATCATTCTGAAAACAAAAATGAATCAATTTTCAAGCTACACTCACTTATTATTCAGAAATTAATTTCAAAGTCATTGTTTGATGTGTATTTCAGGTCTAGATTTCCTTGTCTTGTACCATCGCTGTCGGCAGTTTTTGTATAAGAAATTGAGTGAGCAAGTAGAGTTATCAACAAGTCAGACTGAAAACAATCTTAGTCTAGAAAAGCTCAAGTGGGGGTTTGAAGTCCTAAGGCTTTATCGTCACTAGCGTCCAGCCTCAAAATAATTAAGTGTTTGAGGTGAATAAAAACGAAAAAATCCAATATTTTTTCAAAGTCTTTCAATTGTATCCGTCCAACATTGCAACTTTAAATATTTAATTTTCACAGAACTTGCAGTACTCTCAGCATAAACTGCACAAGCCATTGCATCCCTTTCCTAATTGGCTTTACGTATAAACTTTACCAAATGTTTCTTCTCCACAAATGGATCTCATGAAAGAGCAATCATAGAAACTAACCATTCCAATGTAAACCCCATATTGCACCAAAGAGCTTCATAAAAATGAAGCAAATTGGACACACAAGCAGTGGTGATGGTGGTCCTTTGTGGATCAAACTGTCATATGGTTTACATCCTCTAACGTATATTACTTTATATAGTTATCTTTTGACGCTTGTTGGCTTTAGATTGGTGAGTTTTATCATGTCTGTGCTTGTCAATTTCATGCACATCTATTATACATGGGTATGTAGTACGGAACCGAGATACATTTTCTTTGGAAAGTTTATTATTTTACGTTTTCTATGTGACACAGATTGGACAGGTGTTACAATTTTATGCGATTATATCAGCTAACTTTATTTATCTAAGAAAAAAAACTGTGTACCATGACATTTATGTAGGTAGTTGTAGTTTTTGTGCCATTACACGCTGTGTCATGAAACACTGAGTGGGGTAAGAACTTTCAAAGTTTCGAATAATATAAATTTTTAAAGAAAAAGAACATCAAGAGGAAGAACTAGTATTAATAACTGGTCATGTGATATGCAATTAAAGTGGCTATGAGCTATAAATAACAGAACGCGGTTGTCTTTCAATTGCAACTCGTGAGTACTTGTGCATCAACTCATTTATTTTTCAAAATTATTTTCACTCTTTAAAGGTTAGAGGGGAATACAAAACTACTTGTATTTATTTTTGAATACAAAGCTGTTTCAAAATTGGCTTAAATTCCAAATTTCAAATTTTAAGTCAATGTTTTAGTTTCGCATTTTAAGTAGAATCAACATTAGATGAATTCCGCGCATCCAAAAATTGTATTTATTTAAGCTTAGTACAAGCTATAGGTTAGGTTAAGTTTGATGGGTTGACGTAGAGTGTGAAACAAACTACGCCACACTTAGATCAATAAAGATCCATTGTGATGCCCAAGGAGTGAAGCTTCCCCACTCGTGAACTCTATGGGTTCTTAAACCAACCCGATGCATTTATAAATTTGGTAATCTTATTTACCGATACGTTTGAAAGTTCTTCTAAGTCTTGGAAGAAATGTTTCCCTAGTATTTTTAATCTAAGGTGGTAGAGTCCTGGATAATGGCAAAGGAAGTGAGGTGTATCTTCGTGTACGTCCTCATTGCCATAGCCTCTACATATATCTTCTTCGCTAATTCCCAATTTCTTTGTGTGACAACGTAACAAGTTGTGTCCAGTTATCATCCCCACTAAACCAGATAAGATATATCTGTTGAAGTGTAGGATTTGCTCGGTACAATTTTTATCATAGAGCGGCCAGGATTCTAATGATCTCCATCTACTATTTGCTATGGCAATCATTTTATTTCTAATTTCTAGGTTCAGCTTGCAGGGTGGTGTCTTAATTGACGGGTCCGCTCGTTCAGGATTTAGAGCTGAACCCTCCCTTGCCAGCTCGTCAGCTTTCTCATTTCCTAAAACGCCATTATGTCCGGGTACCCAGCAGAGCTTTACATTGTGTTGCGTACCAAGAACCCATAGCTCTTCGTTACAGCAGCGCACAAGCTTCGATTTTATTTGTGTGGCGGAAATCGCTCTTATCGCTGCCTGGCTGTCAATGAAAAATGTAATATCATCTGGTGGTATAGCTTTCGTTGCAGCGTCCCGGGCAGCAGTTGCCACCGCCAAGACCTCCGCTTGAAAAACACTGCTATAGTCTGGAAGCCGAATTGACTTGTTCAAATTGAGTTTTCCAGAAAAAATCCCTGCACCTACTCCCACGTCCATCTTGAATCCATTAGTGTAGATGGAGATGGAGTTGTCATTTAGCGGGATATTAGTTTCCCATTCCTCTCGACTCTGAAATGAACTAGAAAACGGCTTATGAAAGTCTAAATAGAACACTATGTAGTCTGTGCTAACATCTCCGCCCATGTATTTGCGTAAAATCTGCGCATGCCCCTTCAGGCTTGACCTCCAACCTTCATATTGGCTTAATCTTAGAGCACTTACAGATTCCTGCACAAATAGGTCTAAAGGTAATAGATTGAGTATGGTCTCTAATACTGTGGTTCTCATAGCTCCTGTGACACCAATGCACGCCATTCTTTGTACTCTGGTTAGTATCTTGAGGTTTGTGCCCTTACTTGCGGCTAGCCACCATACTAAGCTGCCGTATGTCAATATAGGTCTCACAACTGCTTTTGGTTTGGGCCCCCAAGTTTTTCCAAATATTCTGCTACAAGTATAGAGAGCTATCATAGCTTTCCTTGCTCTCTCCCTTGGGTTTAGTCCCCAGTTTAGTTTCTGGTCTAGTATTAACCCTAGATATTTAGCTCTATCAGAAATTTTAAGAGAAGTGTCTTCAATGGATGGAATTTTGAATTCCGGTATTTTCCTCTTGTTAGTAAATAGTATCGCTCCCTTTTTAGTGGATTTATTGCGAGTTCACTTCTTTTAGTCCAGTTGCTGACTATCTAAAGGGCGCCTTCCATTTGGTCGCTTAGGGTTGGAAGGAATTTACTCGTGGCCAGTAACGGCACATCGTCTGCGTACGCTACGGTCTGAATCTAAGTTTTATTAGTACTTCATTTAGCACAATAACCCAGAGTAGAGGAGAGAGAACACCTCCTTGCGGAGTGCCTCTACCAGCTGATACTCTTTGTCTCGCATCACCTAGTTCTGAGTTTATGTAACTATTTCTTAACATGTAAACTATCCATATCATCAGAGTGTCCTCAATATTCAGGTTCATACAAGCTATAAGTTCAAAGCTGAATTAACCTAAGCCAATAAATTTAACTTAGTTCTCTGTCACATATTACACCCAAATCACAAAATAAAGAGACGAAAGGGACAGACTCGTCACAGATCAGATAGCTTACGAGTGTATGCAATGGTTTGGTATTTGAGCTCAAGGGATTTTTTTTGGGCACCAGGTTGAAAAGTTGTCTAAATCAGTTGGAAGCGGGCGAGAGTCAGCGGGAGATGAAGTTTAAGCGAGTAAGATTCTCGTTTGAAAGATTCTTGGAGTGTAAAGCTAGGTTTCCACTTGCCGATTTGAAATTGACAAATGCCGTATTATTACGTCAATTAGAAAACTGGCAAGTGAAAATAATGAAAAACTGCTTGTCATTAAATTGACTAAGAGCACCAGTCAATAACTGACAAAGAATTTACATGACAAGTGGAAATAGGTAGTTGTCTTTAATTGACAGTGAAAATTAATTGGCATCATTTTCAATTGTTTGTCAATCAAAAGACACATTTTGATATACAAGGTAGGTAAATTTATCTTTTCTCTAACCGGAAAAATTAAATAAATAAATAATTTCCATTTGCAAAATATGTAGAAAAATGAATATTCCATCTACATCGAAAGATGTTTCAGAGGAAGGACGGGGAGAAGACAATAAAACAAAAAGAATTAGGAAGGCATCTGTGGAATGGAGCGTGGAGTCCTCAGTTGTTCTCATCCATAAAGTGGAACAATATGAAAACATTTGCGACTCCAACTCCAAATACTACAAAAATCGGGAAATGAGTAACAATTCATGGAACACCATAGCTGACACCCTCGGCATTCCAAAAAATGAAGTTATGGAATGAAGGTGGAATGCGCTTCGTGGCAACTACCAAGTAAGAAAAAACTTATTTCTCCAATGTTACATTTAATAATAAAACAAATTCTTTCTCCGCATATAGATTCATTTAAAAAAAAAAAGTGAAATAAAAAGCGGGCAGGCTGCTATCAAACCTAAGCGATTGAATCCACTATTTGCCGAGATGAAGTTCTTGGATCCGATAATGAAAAGCGATTCAAAACTTCGCGAGTCAAATGTGGTATGTTTTTTATTTTTTTTTAATGCATTTGAATTGGTTGTGTGCCACGCATCACGGCTCTTATACTGCCATTCCAGTTCTCCTTCCGGCAATGAAAAATAATTTTTAAAAATTTCTCGATTAACAATGAGATGACTATTCTAAATTGGCAGTGCAAGTGGAAATAGCTTTTAGCGAACTGACAAAGATATTTGTCAAAATTTCATTTTCAATGAACTGACAAACGATTTTTTGCCAATAATTGACATAAGTGGAAATGAACTGGCAGTTCGCCCTGTTCTTTCCTTGTAAAGAATCTAGGTTCTTACTGTATCCGTAAAGTCTGGAAGACCAGCACCCTGATTCTCTCTGACCACGCTAAAATGTACTTAATATGGAGGTTAAGTGGTAAAAGATGCAGTAGCACATTCACAGCTTCCGTCGAACATGTCCACATGGCACTCATGGTACCTTTTTTACACTTCGCTTATTAGTTTAATGTTTCCTTATTAGTTGAAGTCCCCACTTCTTACCAAAGATTTTACTGCAAGCGTAGAAAGCTATGCATACTTTTCCCACTCGTTGTTTGGTGTTTATCTCCCAGTTTAGCTTTGGGTCTAGCATGACTCCTAAAAACCTATCGCGGGAGGATAAAGGAAGTAATTGCTTGTTTAGCCGTGCTGCTTACCCTATCCAAAGTATCTTCCATAATTTCACTAATCACTGATCGAAACATTCCCGATACTAGCAATATGTATTGTCACGTCAGCCTTAAATCCGACACCCTTGACACTGTCACTATCAAGTCATGACAGCAGTTTGTTTATTACTATAAGCCATAGCAGAGCTGATAAAACCCCACAGTGAGGTGTACCTTGATTTGTCCGAATGATTGTGTTGTTTACCATGGTTACTTTCCAGTGACCAATAAAATCTTCGGTACATACTAAACTTCTTTTACCCTTTAGAAATCATACTCAGAACACATTACACTTGTGTATGCTTCTAGGGAGAGAATTTATATTTGCTGTTGATGCTGTCTACTATTATTTCATTTAGTCAATATACACTATCAACAGCACTTAAGAGCAGAACAGTGGTATTACACATATGCGACTGAGCACTTAACTGTGATTTTAAAAGTGATTAAATCACTGGTAGTCTTAATTGCTATTGTTCTTAATTGTTAATTGAAAATCGCACTTAAGCTTCTCTTTAGATACTATACCTACAGTGAATTGACCGGATCCGGATACTCGAAAAGTGCAAACTATTAAAATTTGGAATGAAATGTAAATTTTTTTTGACATTTTTTTTTTTTTAATTTCATTTTTTATTAAAATTTTGTAATTGAAAATTCACTTTTTGCAAAATTATGCATCATTACTGTCACACGCCTGTAACATTTGAACCGATTGACGTAGGCAGGTGAAATTTACTCGCAATATAGAGGGTGTCGCAATATGAGCTCTGTGGTACGAGCAGCACAGATACTCTGTCTTTTTTGAATTAATACGGTACCCATTAACCGTGCTCGTTGCGCGGACTTTTGAACTTTACTTAGAATAACTGATGCACTTTGGGGTCCGTCACTTTTCCTTCAAGCAGATAATTTAGGACTGAGGACGCTTCCTTGGTATACACCGACTTTGATTGGGCACTCTTGTATTCTCAAACATGTTCATGATCATGCGCACGTAGGTTTCTGGAATTCCTCGTTGTCTTAGCGCCACCCATAAGAGATCTCTTGGTTGTCTATCAAAGGCTTTTTCAAAATCAACCAACACCATATGCAAGTCCTTTAAGGAATCACGATGTTTTTCCATTATGATCCTTATAATTTGGAT
Source organism: Pocota personata (assembly GCA_963082735.1). Taxonomy (NCBI): domain Eukaryota; kingdom Metazoa; phylum Arthropoda; class Insecta; order Diptera; family Syrphidae; genus Pocota; species Pocota personata. The sequence continues at coordinate 26,752,007 of OY720430.1, read as the reverse complement.
TCCATCTGTTGTTGATTTACGCGAGACAAACCCGCACTGGTCATCAGATAGCCTTATTATTTTCCGCAGTCGGCCATCTAATACCCGCTCAACGATCTTCATGGTGTGTGACATCAACTTGACAGAACGGTAGTTATCGCAGTTTCGCGTATCGCCCTTCCCTTTGTGCAAAGGAAGAAGATAACTTTCCCTCCACTTTCCCTCACTGCTCATAAGTTTGGAGATAAGAATCATGAGCCATCTGGACCTGATGTCTCCCATCTTTTTTCAGAACTCAGAGGGTATCTCGTCTGGCCCAACTGCTTTTCTTATTTTGGAGTATTTGACCGTATTCCTAACTTCTGCTACAGTAATGTCAGATAGTTCGTCGTGGGCAGGAGCGGCTCTTGGAAAGTATACCCGGTGAAACTATTTGTTCAGAAGTCTTTCACAATACTGTCGCCATTTTCCACAAGAAGCTGGCCTTGAGCATTGTTAATGAACTTTGGGGAAAGAATCTCCTGAGCATTTCTTCTTCCCCTATTCAAGTTGTTTTGTCGAAGCTCCTGGATAGCCAGGTTCCTATCAGACGCCGAAGACGATATTTCCTTCAACTTCCGATAGAGGCCTTCCATACTTTTTGCTTGAAATTTGGGGGAATTCTTCTTCGACCTACATATAAAGGGTGGTTAAATTTTAAGGGCCGATGTTGAATGTGAACCACACCTAAACGTCAAGTTTTTTTCTGCATTTCATTTGACATTTCTCAATTTCAGACTAACTCAATTTGAACCGTGGAAAGATACACAATCGAGCAACGCGTTAAAGTTATTCAGGCTTATTATGAAAATGGGCGTTCAAATCAAAATGCATATCGTGCATTTCGTGATTCTTTCGGTCAATATAATCGTCCAAATGTGCGTACAATCGGAAAAATCGTGCAAAAATTTGTGCAAACCGGGTCTGTAGGAGATGTGAAAACACCAGTGCATGCTCGTACAGCTCGTACTGCAGAAAATATTGTTGCTGTTCGCGATAGTGTGGCTGAAGAGCCGTCCACCTCAACTCGTCGTCGTGCCCAACAATTGCACCTCTCACGCTCGTCGTTGATGAACATTATGCATAAAGACTTGCATTTACGCGCTTACAAGGTGCAATTGACTCAAGAACTAAAGCCTCTTGACCATTTCAAGCGTCGTCAATGGTCACAATGGTGGCAAGAAATGGCAACAGTGGATGATCAATTTTCGAAGAAAATCATCTTCAGTGATGAGGCACATTTTCACCTCAGTGGATTCGTCAATAAGCAGAATTGCCGCATTTGGGCGAATAATAATCCAAGAGTGATTGTCGAAAAACCAATGCACCCACAAAGAGTGACTGTTTGGTGCGGTTTATGGGCTGGCGGCATCATCGGGCCGTATTTTTTCCAAAATGAGGCCAGTCAGGCAGTTACTGTGAATGGTGTTCGCTATCGTGAGATGATAACGAACTTTTTATGGCCCGAATTGGAAGATATGGATGTGGACGATATGTGGTTTCAACAGGATGGTGCCACTTGCCACACAGCTAACGAAACAATGGCTCTTTTGCGCGACAAATTCATTGGCCGTGTTATCTCACGTGGTGGCGATGTCAATTGGCCGCCAAGATCATGCGATTTGACACCGTTGGACTTCTTTCTTTGGGGTTATGTGAAACAAAAGGTGTACGTCGATAAGCCAGCAACAATTCAAGAGCTAAAGGATGAGATAATACGGCACATTAACGGCATAGAACCTCAATTATGCCTCAGCGTCATCGAAAATTTGGACCATCGGATGGAGGTGTGCCGCCGAGGTCGCGGAGGCCATTTGGCCGATATTTTGTTCCATACATAATTGAACCATACCAATATTATCATAATAAAAAGAAATGACAGTAATTTCCTAAATAATTTGTGTTTTATTCAAAATCAACATTGGCCCTTTAAACTTAACCACCCTTTATATATTCTCTTCAAGGTGAGCAAGGTAACCCTACACAAATAATAATAATAATGTATGTACATGATTCCAAATTTAAATTGTAAACTCCAACTGAATCACCCTGTATTAACCGGCTAGTCTTCATTGCCTATTCTTTACATTTCCTCAGTAAAATTGTTATTAAAATTGTCTAATAGATAAGTGATTTGGAGAAAAATCCGTAAGTAAATCCAATCAAATCATGAAATCTAATTATGATCAGCTGTCAGCGGAGTTTTACAATCTTTCACCTTCGCTTTCGCTTTCGAACAAGAAAACAGTTCCTCACAAAATGAACTTTCGGCAAAATAAATGTTTTCCAATTAACGTCACTCATGACATTTTTATAACTCGGGCGCGCACAACCAATTTAATTCTTTGTTTTTTTTTTTTTTTTTTCATTTCTCGTATTAAACGTGATTCCGCCAATCAATTTCTCCGTCATGTGATGGTGTTAGAAATTCAATTATTCAATCATTGCATCCCCCATCAAATTTTTATTTTCCATTTCCCCGACATCCTTTGCCGTCATAACGCACATCAAACCAAAAAACGAAAAGGAAAGCCAACGGAAAGCACTTTTTTCCCACAAAAAAAAAAACAAAAAAAAAAAAAAAAAAATCAAATAAAGAAGAGCAATCAATAACTTTTTGTTTTAGGTTTTTTCTCCCCCGGTTTTTAGTTGTTTCCGAAGTTTATTGAGGCGCAATAGAATATTTAGCGGGAAAATAAATTCTCCCGAAAGTTTTTTTGTTATTGTTTGGCGATAGGTCAATCACCCCCATCTCCAGTCTGATGGAAAAAAAAAAAAAAAAACAGAATTGAACTTAAAAAAAAAAAACAGGATAAGCAATGCAAAAGAGGACGAATCTCAAACAAGGACCTGCTACAATCAAACTTTGTTATTTTAAACGAAACACAAAACTTTGCCGTTTACTATTCGATCCGACGCGACACGCTTGTGTCGTAGAAGATACATACGACATCCGTCGTTTGTATCTTTGTTCTAGGGTTTGGGGCGGGCTTACGAGTTATTCAAATTGATTCGATAAAGGGCTGTGCAGAGTCGATACTCCCCCGTTGATGAAGAAAGATACGAGTACCATCTCGGTGCTCTGAACTGAGTCACTTTAGTTTTAGATTAAACTTCAATTTGAGTTTGCTGTCAGTTCGATTAGGTTAACCGTCATCACCCCGATGCGCAAGTGAGAGGAAGGCCATAATGCTTCGTTCAGTGCAGAAGTTGTTTGTTGCGTTAAATCTTCTTCGGTGATCAAACGTTAGTGGTAGTGGTGATGAAAAGTTTTTAAGAATAAATTGTTTGGAAAAACTTTTTCGATAGGGAATCGGAAGGAGGTTCGTTGAAAAGGATAAATTGGACGGAATTTTGAATAAAGATAAATGAGAATGTTGTGCATGTCGGTTGGGTTTTTTTTTTCTTTTAGCTTTTGGTAGGACATATTTAGTGCGGTATCGAGCTAAACTGAAAGCACTGAAGACGCATTCAAACTCTTCCGAGTCATTCAACATCGGTATAAAAGGTTGTTGGTATGGTGTACTAACACTTGCTCGTATCTTTCATGACCATTTTGGATTTTTACAATATGGTGTGATGCATCATTTCCGCCAGAACTACCAGTCCATGGCTTTGAACATAAAGTTGGTGTGCAAAGATAAAAATACCGCGGGAGAACTAAAGTCAAAGACCGATTAGATTGCACAAAAATTTGTTTATTAAACAAATACTCGTATGCAGGCACAATTTCACAATTTCAGATACTGGTCATTGGACCAGTATCTGAAATTTTGCACTATTAAATGTCTTCACAGAATTATAATCTCCAAACAGCTTGCATATTTATTTAATAGACTAATTTGCGTCCAAAGATATTTTTGGTGTAGGCAGAAATGTGATTATAGCATTTCAAGGCATAGACATATCGAATAATATTGTTGAGTGCAACATTATGTCTTCTTTTAGTATTTACATTTACGCAGCAGCAGATTTCACAACCATTCCTAAGACAACCACAAATTTTACCAATTATAGTATTAACATGATCATCCCAACTTAGCTTAGAATTGAACCAGATTCCGAGGTTTTTAGCATTGCCAACATACTCAATTGGATTATCTCCAAGGCATATAGTTTCGGAAAGTTTTCTTGAGACCAATTTAAAATCCTGCGAAAATTGTCGTTTAGCTTGATTATAGTTTCAGTAGTAAGCCCAGACTTACAGCTGAGGTACAGTTGAACATCATCTGCATACATGTGTGCTACTGAATATTTAATTACTGTAGGAAGGTCATTAACAAAAAGCATGAAAAGAAGAGGACCAAGAACTGAACCTTGTGGAACACCTGCTAATATTATAGAAAACTGCTTGCTTTCTTCCCTGGAGGTAGGAGAGAATAAATTTTGCAGCTGATTCAGAAAAACTATATAACATCTTGAGTTTATTAATTAACATGATATGATTAACTGTGTCTAAGGCCTTCGAAAAGTCTAGCAGCGTTAGACATGATATTAGGTTTTCGTCTAGAGGTATTCGCAAATCATCAGAGATCTTAAGCGGTGCGGTTGTACAACTGTGCATTTTTCTGAAACCAGATTAACTAGCGCAGAGAATCTTATTCCGTAGGACAAAAACTGATATCTGATTATGAATAAGATCTCCAGAATTTTTGACAAATAAGGAAGAATCGCAACTGGTCTATACTCAGCCATAGAGTTAGCTGGTGCCTTCTTTTTCAGTATCGGAATAATTTTTGCTAATTTCCATGAAGCTGGGAACCTGGAAGTCTTTATTATGTTATTGAAGACATGAGTCACAATCGGAAGTATGAACGGGAGTATTATTTTGATGGTGAATACCATCAACTCCAACAACTTTAAGCTTAATTTGAAGTATCTCCTAGACAACATCAGTTTGCTCAACTCTGTGAAATTCAAAGGAGTTTTGCGGGCGGTACTGAGAGGCTAGTTTTATAAAGATGGTGCTGTTTGAACATCTGCAAATGCAAACTGCCTATTGAGCTGGTTGGGATCAAAGTCATCATCCTCTCGCATTGCCTTTGCGACCGACATCCAGCTAAAGCAAATTTTTCAAGATAGTTTTTGAGAGAAGATTTTCATCAAAATGTTTTTTACAATATTTCCATTTAGCTTGTTTCAGTTTGGAGGAAACCAGGTTTCGCAAATTGTGGAAGGTGTCATAAAACTTAGGGAGCCTAAAGCGCTTCCACCTGTTTGTCGATGAACTCGAACCCTTCTTTGTTGTTCGTTCTTATATTTTCTCTTCCATTCCCCGTCAATACAAATGGGACCCACAAGTTACTCGGACAAAAATTATCTTTCCAAACAACTAAAGGAGTTTTCATTCGCTTTGATAACGTCCATGCTTCCGCACCATATAGGAGGAGTGGAATGATGAGGGTCTCGTATAAAGTCATCTTAGTTGTCTGTGAGAGGGCTTTGCTACTCAACTGCCTTCTGAGCTCAAAGATACATCGGTTGGCAAGAGTGATTCTTTACTTGCTCTCTGCACGGGTGTCACTATTTCAATTTACAGCGGAGCCTAGGAACAAGGAGTTCTTAACTATATTAAGATTGTAGCTGTCTATTGTGACATTTGGTCCAAGTCATCGATGCTGCCCTTTTTGATGATAGGATATATTTTGTTGAAACCGTTATTTCAATACTCACGAATGTATCACTTACGGACCGCTGCATCCTTCCAATTGTGTCAATGTCAACATATATTTACTTACTTAAGTCCTCAATGCCCTTGTGGGCCCTAGGGGGTCTCTCTATTGTTCTGCACCATGTTCTCCTCCGAATGTCAGGTATTCTGCCATCCTGAGTTAAAGAATTCCATTGCATAGCATGGTTAGGCATAATCCATCCATGTAACAGTACAGATACAACGTTCGAGAGGAACAGTCTTAGCTTGGTGTTCAAACTGATTGTATTGCTTAGCCATATTTCGGACAATATTCCGAATTTTGCTTCAATGATCCTATTGGCTAGATTCAGTTCGGTTCTACTACTGGTTGAGACAATACTCTCAAGATACTAGAAATCCTCTACTCCATCTACCGGTTGTCTAGCTATGCATATTTAAGCTGATCATTTGGTGGAAGCCCATAATTCTGTAAAGGGTAAGCACACATCATCAGCGTATTTAAGATATTTCAGTTGTTCAGTTTCCACTGATAAAGCTGAAGTACATCGCTAATCACTAGTAGGAATAGTATTGGTGATAGAATGCAGCCTTGGCTTAACCTTCCTCTGTATGTACATAACGTAACATTTGGACCCATCGTATGTTGCTTTGATAAAATCAATTAATTTATCGAAAATACTTCTGCTGAGTAATGCATTCCAAAAAAAACTCTCTGTTGTCACTACCTGATGTCTTCTTAAAACCGATAATAGCAGGTGAAGTGGCGATCTGTATTCAAAGCACTGCTCGATGATGATCCACAGGATGTTGATGTTGTCGACACAGGAGTATACAGATCGGAAACTTAGCTACAGCAAGCAGCACGCAGATGCCTCTCCAATTTCCGCACTGCATTAAATTTCCTTTTTTAGTCAGCGTACACGAGTAGTTCCGAAAGACCATACCCCTAGTGTTAGCTTGAGAATTTTGTTCAATCCCTTCAAGTCTGATGTGCATATGTAGTCCTTTTCTGTTGTTATTGATATTGAGCAACGTGTATTCTCCATCGTCAGACAGGCGACTTTGGCAGGGATGCCAAAACTTGACATGGTTCTGTAGGCCTCGTCTCTTGGATTCTCACGGTCCCAACTCTCGCGAACGTCAGAACAAATATTCGGGAGTAAAACTGTCATGAGAAGCTTCTCTCAATCGAAAAAATTGCATTTAGGAAACGCCATAAGACTGTAGGTCCCAACCGGTTGGGACCGACCATTCCGCGAGAAGCTAGATTAGGCCCTGTATTGCAAGGAAGTGTTGCTCTTAGCATTGCAACGATTACGACTCACGTGTTGTTGAAATTTTGAGTTTACACCTTTGTAACTTTAAAATCCTCAAAAAAATGAGTCCAGTGAATTTAAGCAAATGAGCTATCAACCGACGAGTTATTGTCTGATCTATCTTTTGGTTGGTTTTCCAGCCAACCGACGACATACGAGGGTGGGTCAATAAGTCCCTGAAAAATTAAATAAGGAACACTCTTTTCGGTATAAAAACATTTTATTTTTCAACATAGTCTCCTTTTAGCTCTATACACTTCATCCAACGTTTCTCCAATTTGTTGATGCCCTCCAAATAATACGATTTCTCGAGCCTTTGTTTCAGCGATAACCTCTTCATTCGACCCAAATCTCTTACCTCTTACCAACAGCTCTGCGTAATATGCGCCGGTGATCGTTTTACCATTTTCAAGGTTATAGATGTGAATAACACCGCGCGCATTCCAAAAAACTGTCGCCATGACCTTGTTTGCTGACAAACCCGCCTTGGCCTTCTTCGGCTTCGATTCACTAGGAGAAGTCCATTGTTTTGACTGTTCCTTGGTTTCTGGTGTGTTGTGGTGAATCCAGGTTTCATCCACGGTTACGAAACGGCGCAAAAACTCAGCCAAATTTTTCTGGAACATCGCCAAACACACCTTTGAAGTTGTCAAACGAATGCGTTTGTTGTCGATTGTGAGCAAACGCGGCACCCATCTTGCGGAAAGCTTTTTCATGTCCAAATATTTATGTAAAATCGAAATCACTGAGCCATGTGATAAGCCTGTGGTGTCTTCAAGCTCGCGCACTTTCACTCGCCGATCGTCCATTAACCATGGATTTTGTCAACCATTTCTGGTGTGGTGACCTCAATTGGGCGACCAGAACGTTCGGCGTCACTTGTGCTTGAACGACCGCACCGAAATTGAGTAAACCAGTGGTGAATGGCTCCAATCGATGGTGAAGAGTCCCCATAATATTTGTCAAGCTTTTGTTTGGTTTGCGTGATAGTTTTTTCTCGCAAAAAATAGTGTTTAATGAGCACTCGAAATTCACTTTTTTCTATTTTAACGAATATCCGCCTACTAGTCTATATAAAATGGCTGCCACAACAAAACTATTTGACAGATCTGTCTGAAAATTTGGATCCGTTCTTTTGAAAGAAGATTCTTGACAAAAAAAATTAAATTTAAGGTAACGACACAATTTGTGTTAATTTTCAGGGAATTATTGATCTACCCTCGTACTTTACGATTAAACATTATTATAGACCGATATAACGTCAAGGTAGTCAAAAGGTTTTGACTAGCTTGCCATCGACCTGAACAAAAGGATACGCTTGTAGCGTGTAGGGTTGATGCCAACACTAAGGCATGAAGAGTTTTCGAATATTTGGCAATTGAGTGTACAATTGAAGAGGGACCTCATTCAACTTAGTTTATGTTGTGTTGAGGTCCAGGTCTACCCCTGACGGGACCCGAACCACCTAGTTTTTTGAATTTAAATGGACGATGAACTTAATATCATTCATTGTGGTTTGCAAACAAAATAGTGAATGATACTGATATGTATATATGCTAGCTTAAGGACGGATAATGCTGACATAGTAACTAACGTATATACGGATGCACACACCCCATATACTCTGAATCCACACTGGTTGCTGTCCGGTCATTACCGAATTTCAATTTTTTTTTTTTTTTTTTTTAAATTTGAGGCAGATTTTGGAAATGTTCTGTAGGAGAGTACGGGAGTACGAAATATGCATGGGGAGTATGAATACTAGCTTAGTACACATTTGGACAGCCCTGAACTGCATTCATGCACCTTATTTCTTTTCACCGATTCGTTTCCAAGAGAGCTTAAATTCAATGGAGGTTCCAAGGTATTTGTCTTCAGTTGAATGATTGATTGTAGTTAAGAGGTCATTTTATTTTATTCACAACTACAATTCCCTGAAAGCAGACCATACAACTATGGTCCCGAAAAATGGAAAACGCAGCATTTGGTCCTACTGCCAAAAGGAAAGAAGCCCCCAGGAGAACCATCATCCTATCGCCCAATATGCCTATTAGACACCATGGGAAAGATCCTCGAGAAGATAATCTATAATAGATTACTCGCAGTAGTAGAAGAGAAAGGAGCCCTCTCAGATCACCAATTTGGCTTCAGAAGAGCACGATCTACTGTTGATGCCATAAGAGCGGTAGTCGATATCGCCAAAGGTGCCATCGAAGGAGAAAGATGGCTCTACGGCACAAAGGAGTATTGTGCAGTAGTAACTCTGGACATTAAAAACGCATTTAACTCTGCGAACTGGTCGTTTATTAGAAGGTCACTTGCCAGGATGGATACGCCATATTACCTGCTACGGATAGTGACGAACTACTTCAACAACAGAAAGCTGAGGTACAATACCGATGAAGGCGTAAAATACTACAACGTAACTGCGGGAGTTCCACAGGGATCGGTTTTAGGGCCACTATTGTGGAACATCATGTACGACGGAGTACTACGATTAGCGTTACCTGGAGGAGTAACGATAATTGGATTCGCCGATGACATTGCAGTCGTGACAGTAGCTAAACAGATCCGTGCAGTAGAATCAGCTACAAATGAAGCAATTGCCCGGATAAAAGATTGGCTAATATCCGCCGGACTAGAACTAGCTGACCATAAAACAGAAGCTGTTCTTATAACCAGCCGGAAAACTGTCGAATTTGCCAACTTTCAGGTTGGTAACCAAACCATCAGGTCGAAAGAGGCAGTTAAATACCTTGGAGTAATGCTGGACAACAGGCTACGGTTTAAAACGCATGTTGATTTTGTTACCAAAAAAGCATCGCAAATGCAGGGAGCTCTCTCGCGTATCATGCCTAACATCGGTGGACCTGGATACGCTAGAAGGATTCTACTCTCTAGAGTTATCACCTCAGTTCTGTTATATGCCGCCCCAGTCTGGGCGGAGGCACTGAGGACGAAGGAGACCAAAAGGAAACTATCGTCATCATACAGACTCTGTGCGCTACGGACAATCAGCGGCTTTCGAACCATCTCTGACGAAGCTGCATTTGTCATAGCTGGAATGGTCCCCATCGATATTCTCGCAGATGAAATGCTGAGGATATATAACAGAAGAGCATTGAGTCATCACGACGCCACTGGTATCAAGGTGATAAAAATTGAAGAAAGGGCAGCGTCAGCAGCTATGTGGCAAGCTCGTTGGGCTAATACAACAAAAGGCAGATGGACATACAAACTTATACCGACAATCCAAGATTGGATAAGTCGAAAGCATGGAGACTGCAACTACCATCTAACGCAGTTCCTGTCTGGCCACGGTGGCTACCGCAAATATCTACACCGATTCGGACACGACAACTCACCATCCTGCCCGGAATGCCCAGGTGAAGATGAGGATACGGAGCACGCAGTGTTTTACTGCACACGTTTCACGGCATGGAGAATTACTCTGCCAAGTCCGTCATTACTCCTCGACCATATGTTACGGTTGGAAGAAAATTGGATGGCAATATGTTCTTTCGTAACAACTCTACAAAAAGAGTTGCGGAGAATAGAAAAGCTAAGAAGAGCAGCAGAAGCAACAGAAGCATCAGAAGCAGCAATACAAGAAGCATAGAATGAATTGCTAACCAGCCCCGCGAAGTAATACCTAACGGCAGTCCCGCGGGGAGAGTGGTTGAAGTGTGTAGGGTGTGTGTTTAGTACGTAGGCGTATTCCTGGCATCGAGTACTCAGGTTTGCGAATCGTGCATGCTAGTAGCACTCGGGCTACTAGTATCTATGAAGATTACACATCCCTGGCGCAATCCAAAAAAAAAAAAAAAAAAAAAGACCATACAACTAGAACAATACAATATTGAAGTTCATTGAAAGCGTTTTGTGGCGCACTTGTCCATTATCTCACTAGTCGCGAAAGCTTATGTCAACTCTACTTCAAAGGCATTAAAATAGCAGTAGGGTTGTCATATGGCTGGAAATGCAAGTTAATTGTGACGATGACATTAGGAAGACGGAAAATAGTAGCGTGGATCACAAGGCATCGACAATAATAGCAAAACAAAATGCTCACCAGTTATCTGGGTGCCATCCTCGGAGTTTACTGAAACTTAATACTACCCGAGTGCCACCCTTCCAGACCACTATACTAATCTCTCTCTCTCTCTATCTATTTTTCCAGTAATTTGTACAATTAATTGCATTTGAAGGATTGCTCCAAAGGCGTAAGCTAATATTTAATAAACAAACAAATCCTGTTTGTGACGGAGTTGGTTACTTTTAAGCTTTCAAATGCTGTTTTCATAGTATTTTGAAGGCATTCCTTTCTACACCAAGAAAAGTAAAGGGTGGTGACCATCCTATCTCTCTGATTCTTTTATTCATTGTATTTTCCACTGACAGAGGTGTGGTACAACGTTGTCTAGAAACTGTTTTAGTATGGCCGTCCATCATGTAACTAATTTGAATAATTTAATTCCGACAAAAATGCATACAGCTTTGCTTTAGCTCGAAAAACATGGAAGAATAATTTGCGAAATTCTAAGCAAGAGGGCGAATTAAAAACACCGATTTATCAAAGTAGGTACCCATCACTTTCTTCAACTCACTTATGTACTTTGAAAGAAGACTCATTCATAAAGATAAATGTCATTCCTAATAGTAAGCAGATCGGTTTACAAGCTGTTATTTGGTCGGAAAACAGCTTCACCTTTGAGCCTGTAAGCTTAGCACCATTCCACATCAGCCTACTAATCATACTCATATGTAAACCTTTATCAAAATACCCATAAAACCGTTTAGCATTCTCGCCTAGTACCTTCCGAAGAAAAAAAAAAACACCCACCCATGGACTCCCGCATAGACAAGGATCCAGCAATAATCCATTGGAAAAAATTGGATAACTCAATTTGCCCTTTTGCCGCACACACTCAATTCGAAAGGATTATACGGAAACAATTTTACTGTTTCATGGCCCGCATAATGGTCACATGCTGCTGCATTAAAAACACCGAATGGGACAAACAATCCTTACATCTACACACATATACCTACAGGCTAAAGTGTACTCGGTTTTTATGAACGTCAAGGGCAGTGTAAACACGCCTGCTAAATGTATTAAATTGTCATCGATTCCATACGAAACGGATCGAACGAACAAAATGTCCTTTTCATGTTGCTTCGGGGGATTAACATTATTGAATTTTTACTCCGTTCCGCACGGGAAAAGAGTGTAAAACGAACAGAATGTAACCCTGGATCAATATAATACATTAAGGTTGTGTTTGTAGGGAATTAAAGAACATGGGGACATTCGCCGCAACGAATCGAGATTGGTAATTGCTACGATTTTAAGGACATTAACATGTGCTCTTCAATTAGGAAAGGATTATTTAATTTCTTCACACTATGCTTAAGTTTGGGATAAATGTGAGTAATTGGATTTGACAGAGAGGGAGTATTTTATCCTCCCAATCTTCTTCGGAGGGGAATTTTACTGAACAATTTAAATTGAACTCCATTTTTGCTAACCTAACTATGTTACGGGCATCTAGTCGGCCCCTCTTATAGTATTTGAAATGCTTGATCAAGTACAATTTGCAGTTACAGCACATGACCACTCGGCGTCTAAGGACTCCACAAACTTCATGGCACGCATATATGGAGGAACAAGGTGGCCCAAATGTCATCAAACTATAGGAAGATGCTCTCATTTTTTCAAATCGCGTCTTATGTTATCGCAACTTTGACATTTGTGAACTAAACAGAAGTAGAATACGAGTATAGGTAGAAAAACCATGGATTTGCTATACTCTTCACGAAAGCGCAATAATTGTGTCAATATTTTTGACAAACTATCGATCGGTGGTTTTGGCTCCCTGGTCGTGTAAACCTTGCGACATTTAGCCGCTCGCCTCGAGGAGACTGGCACACCATGGGTCAAATATCAGATGTGGTTGGCCTAGGTACAGCCGCTCGGTCGAGAATATCGCTATTATTGCTGCAGATGTGCAAGAGGACCCTCAAACATTAACCAGGCGACGGGTCACCAATTGGGCATCAGCGGTCTTTACAGCGTATTTTGGTGAAATACTTGAAGATGTACACGCACAAAGTTTAAACAGTAATATCGCGTATAAATTGTAGCCAAGCCCTCCTAAACCTCGACCGCGAAAATGTCCTTCACTCGAGAAAATGGATCTATACGTAAGTACTGGAGCAGGTTTCTACTCAGAAATACTCAACAAACGAGTGTCTTCCATGTATAAATCCTTGCAATATGGAAAGCGACTATATCCATACAAGATAGCAACCGCCTTTTATCGGAGATAGCATCTTGGTGGACAGTCAGGCTGCTATAAAATCTATAGAATCACATGAAATCAAATCAAAGGCAATACATAGAGACATTCCAGGAAAGTGTAAGGGTGACGAACTTGCCAGACATAGAACAACAATACCCATCCTTCCAGACAAAAGTTCACTAGAAAGTTCGCTGCATGTAAACTTAAATTAGAACTGGATGCTGGAACAACTTGTCTAGCGACAAAATAGATTTGGCCTAAGCTGGATCTGAAGGGCTCTAAGAATTTGATTTCTCTCAATAAACTGCATATCAGCGCTGTTATAGGTGTCATCGGGCTTGGCGTTTTCTCAATTCTGTAGAATCCACATGGACGATGAGGGGGAGGAGACTATTCTTCACCTTCTTTTCACCTGCCCAGCTCTCCGTCAAAGAAGGAGCCTTTTGTTTTAACGACCTAAATGATCTGGAAAAAAAAATAGACGTTAGGGACCTCCTACGCTTCATCAGAAGCTCCAAATGGTGAATGAGTAGGCTAGAGTCCATTTCCCAAACTCATGTGGTATCTATTATTGGTTTAAGTGTGTTGGCTTTTAGTTGGCAGGCACTTCAACCTAACCTAACCTAAAGCCAATACAAAAATATCGCAATTCAATAAATGTTATTAGCAACCGTAGAGTTATACTCAACTGGGTCCCAGACATAGCGATATAGAAGGGAATGAAAAGTGGGCGAACTGGCGAAAATACAAAATGAGACCAAGGATTTGTGGCTCTCAACTGAATATTAGTGAAACAAAAACTATGATATTCCTCAACAGGTCCTCCGAATGCATACTAACCGGAGTAATTATCGGACACTATGCCAAAGGAGCTATGCACTATGCACCAACGATATCTTTAGAAGTTGCGGAGATGAGGTTGAAAAGGGGATCTATCCAATGTCCACTTGCTCTACAAGAACGGCGGCTCCGCGCCTGGATAGCATAGCAGACCTACGAAGCTGAAAGGTGTTGAATCTTCTGAAATTTATTAGAAGCCCAAACTGGTTAACGACTTAATAAGAAACAGAAAAATGAAGCAATGGACCTTAGGATCTCCGAGTGGAAATGGTGCGTTGAACCGTAGCACACTCTTTCAAATCTAACCTAACTTAATGCCAAAAACCAAAAACCGTGGAGTAGCTTAGCTTCGGAGCTGGTAAAAAGGAAGTTTCAGAAGTTTCTGATTTCCAGTTTTGCAAACAACGCGCACTTTGTAACAACAAAATTATATACAAACCTCAGATTTTTCTTGATTTTGAGGATGTCCCAGAGCTTGAAGTGATTAGATCATTCGTGCCCTCAAATTTAATGCTGTGGGTGAAGACTCTGGGAAAATGTTTGCAAAACAGATACTGAGTCATCTAGATCGACATAATTTACTTCACCTGTTCGGTTTGCTTTTGAGCATACTATAGTTGTTCAACAGCTTGATGATATAAGAGCTCAATTTGACTACGAAAATAGACTTTAAAATAGTTCTGTGTTTGCTAGATTTCTCAAAGGCTTTTGATCTTCTAAATAATGTAATTCTGTGTGATAAACTTACGAGAAAGTTTCAGTTTGGGTTCAGTTGAAGGTCAATCCGTCGTATTTAGTTAATCGAAGCCAATTTTAGGCCCCTTTTTATGTTGCCTGTTTATCAATGACTTTTCTTGCTCATGTTCTCCAATACTAAACTCCTATTTCTGGAATCAGTTACGAACGTAAGATTTAAAATTAATCGTTCACTATTTGCTTGAGAACATATTAATTACACTGTTGGGCGCATTCACGGTTGCCTCTGAAAACTATGGCTGTTTTCTAGTTTCACACTAAGGCACTAGTACCTCTTATTGATTATACAAATGATTGTATATTGTAAACCCGATTCCCACAAATTATTCGTCGCATTCAATGATATGATTTTACTTACTTATGTCCTGTATCCCCTTGTAGGTCCTAGGGCCTCTACAACGCCTACGCGCCATCGTGTGCGATTTCTGGAAATGTGCCTCAGCTCTCCCCAACTCTTTCCCAGTTGTCGTGCTTCCTTCTCAACTGTCCTGCGCCACGTACTCCTAGGACCGCCGCGTATCCTGCCATCCTGGGTAAGCGGGTTCCATTACATCGCTTGGTTAGCTATGGACCTGTCACCCTTTCGGAGAGTGTGACCGATCCACTGCCACTTTCGTCATCGTATGGTTGCGCCTATAGGTTTATGGCCCGTTCTCTGATAAAGCTATTCGTTAGAGATAGAGTAGCGTAGACAGCTATTGACAAACGTTTGTAGCTTCCTCGTGATAGTGATGGTCACTCTCCAGGTCCCACATCCATATAGCAGCACGGATTCAACGTTGGAACGGAACAGTCGTAGCTTGGTGTTTAAGCTATCTATGGATAGCATCCCAAACGCAGCTGTTTGTCCAGCAATGCATATATGAGTTGATGAGTTTGGTCCTAGGCTGATCATTTTTGTTTTTGCCGAGTTAATTTTCAGCCCAACAACGTCTGCTTCCCTCTCCACATTTGCTGTCATTTGGTGAAGGCCCATTATTCTGTGAGACAGTAGCCATACATCGTCGGCGTAGTCGAGGTGTTTGAGTTCAGATGTGAGAGTCCATCGAATTCCTCCATTTCCTGTTGATAAGGCCGTATTCAGCGCATCGCTAATCACTAATAAAAGTATTGGTGAAAGTATGCAGCCTTGCCGAACCCCACTTTGGACTTCGAATTCCTCAGACAGCCTTACTCTGTGCAAAACGTGACAAGTGGACCCATCATATGTAGCCTTGATAATTGCTATTAATTTATCCGGAATGCCTCTCCTGCGCAAGGCACGCCAAATAAATTCCCGATTGACACTCTCAAACGCGTTTTAAAAATCGATGAACAACAGGTGAAGTGGTGATCGATATTCAACACATTGCTCGATGATGATCCGCAGGGTGTTGATGTGGTCGACACAGGAGGATCCAGAGCGGAAACCTGCTTGTTCGGCGTCAAGTGTGTCTTCAAGGTGTTCTTTGATTCGCTCCAGGATGATTCTAGCTATTATCTTGGCCACAGCAGGCAGCACGCAGATACCTCTCCAGTTTTCGCACTGCATTAGGTTGCCTTTTTTAGGGAGCTCGACAATCATTCCCTTTTTCCACTCATCTGGAAAACTCTCGGCTTCCCATGTTCTCCCGACAAGTGGGAACAGTAGCTCTGCCGATGCTGTTGGCACAGCTTGAAAAAGCTCCGCGCGTATGCCGTCAAGTCCTAACGCCTTATTAGTTTTCAGTGCTTTGATTGCGGTAATAATCTCCTCCTTACTGGGTGTTGTGGTGCGAATTCGGGAATTTCATTATACGGACACTTCAGTCTGACTTGGGTGCATATTGCTGGCGAATACTCGGTTTAGAACCGAAGCAAAATGCTCCTTCCATCTCTTCAGTTGATCCTCATCCGATATTAGCAACGAACCGTCTAAGCCTTTCACTGGGTGTTGCGTAGAGCTTCGGCCACCTATAAGCTTTTTAGTGATTCTATAAATGGTTCTGCTGTCGCACTTCGCTGCTGCTTCTTCTGCTTCCGTAGCCAGCGCATTGATGTAATTGCGCTTATCACGTCTCACGCTACGCTGTACTTCTCTCATCTTCATTCGATATAAGGACTCAAGCTCGATTCTCAATGCTGCTGGAGTTGCTGCAATTCGAGCTCTTAGCTGTTTTCGATCGTTGATCCTTCTCCAGGTATCCTCGGAAAGTCACGCCCTATGGTTTCCCAGCGACCGACCGACAATCCTTTCAGCACCTGATGTGAAATCAGTTTTCACAGCGCACCAATGGTCTTGGATGGTGGCGGGCAGTGAGCTGCTGATTGTTTCCACTCCACGTGAGAGATGGTCCCTTAATTCTTGGCGCACTGAGGGAACTCTCAGTCGGTCTACGTTGAACCTAGGTATTTTTGTGTCGTTAGGTCTACGATCGGCAGCAGTTCGTAATCGGAGAGTAGCTATCATAAGATGGTGATCTCGTACCAACCCTATGTCGGCACCTCGCTTGTTTTGGACGTCTAGGAGACTACTTCTAAAACGGGGACTGATGGCAAAATGGTTGGAGGTTGCTTGCCTGTCAGTTGACACCCAACTGATTTTATGGCAGGCTTTGTGCTCAAACATGGTGCCACCTATGACAAGACTATTTGCGTTGCAAAAGTCAACAAATCTTTCGCCGTTGTCATTGCGATTGCCTAGTCCTTGCCGTCTCATAACATGTTTGAACCCTTCGTTGTCGCAGCCTAACTTGGCATTCAGGTCCCCCATCACAATGACAATGTCGCCGTTGGGTGTTGCATTATGAACAGCTCCCAACTGGTTGTAGAAGGTCTCCTTTTCTTCCTCAGACGAACCATCCGTGGGGGAGTAACACTGTATAATGGTAACGCGACGTACTCTCGTCCGGAATCTGGCCGTTAAAATCCTATCACCGTGCGGTTGCCAGGTAATTAGGCCTCTGCGTGCTGTTGGCATTAGCAGCAGTCCAACTCCATATCCACGGGGGTTTCCGGTTGGTCTTCCGGAGTAGAGTAATACAGTATTACGCGTTGGGGATTGGTACTCACCCGCATCTAACCATCTTATCTCGCTTACTCCCAATATGTCCAGCCTATATCGCATGAACTCATGCTCCAATTGAAGGAATCTGGCGTTCTGAGGTCCTTCACTCTGAGAGTCAAGGAGCGTCTTCACATTCCAGAAACCAATCTTAGTCCGGGTACGATAGCCAAAGGTCGTCAACGTGTTATCAGTCCTTATCCGAGGTATTGTGTCGGTTTCCGTAGCGAGTAAAGTTTCGGTAACGCGGGTTGCTGGCCGAGGTTACCTAGCCTAGGCATAAGACCCTAGACAATCTCGCAATTTTGGCCTATATGTATAAGGATTTATACATGCAGTTGCCAGGGGACCACCGCGAGGAGATAAAGCAAGCACTACATTACGAATTTGATTGTTGCGCTACTGGTCCAATCCATGTTTTGGAGAGTCAGTAGTTTCCCGATCAATCGCCATGCAGGTCCCCCAAATGATATGATTAGATACCCTCGAATGTACGTTAGAACAATTTGCTGCTGATCCTTCATATTTATTCGAAAAACTTCAAAACACACAACATAATCCACCAGGTACTTCCTCAAGCTATTTGAATTCTTCGCTCTTGCTGTTCGTCTATGGTACCAGACTTTGGGACTCTCTACCCAGTGCTGTAGAACAAATCAATGAAGTCAAACAATTTGAAAGCACTATTACCAATCAAGTTTAGGTTTGCGTAATAGAATTGTATAAATGGAACGGTGTCTGTCTGTCCATGTGTCTGCCACACCCTTTCAACTTTTGAACCGTTTGACCTAGAGGTGAAATTCTGCATGCAAATAGTACACGGTAGAGCAAAAATAATCAAATATAGAGGGGGTATAATGTTCCCCTAGAAACACCCCTCCATTCGACATATCAGATTAAAGCAGAATTTTCATGGAGACCCAAAAATATAAAAATATTTCTTTGGATAAAGTTTCTTGAACAAAAAAAACTTAAAGGAACATGGCATGGTCATGTTCCTATGAAAAAAAAAAAAATTCAAATGACAAAAATCTTTGGAAAAAAATTTTGGTTCGTAAGATTAACCCTTTTAGAGGATACGAGTGCCGCCGTTGGCACATAAAGGATTTTACGAAGTATTTTTTTCAAAGCATGACGCAGCCTTGAAGAAACTGAATATGTTGGAGTAGATTATAGGTAAAACATATTCACAAAGTTAGTCATCCTGTAGGGAATTATTGATGGCAGAAATTCAATTGCCGTATTTTTCTTTTGCTGCTTTTCCATTCTTACACATTTTTTTTTTCATCACAGAGCACACGGAATACTACGCTTTAGCAGTCGCAACTAAGTTTGAGTTCAAAGTACTATTTTCGAAAGTAATAGTTTCAGCTGACTAAGGATTAGTTCTACTTTTGTAAAAATTAAAGGAGACTTAAATCGCAGCTAATATTCGTTAAATTAAATAAATTATATAAATGTTTTTATTTTTATTTTTCGACAGTCGAAAGTCATGACACGTATACCGGACATTGATAGTCATTCCGCCAACACTTTGGACTTGTTTTTTACTTCGCACCCTGATTAAATACACACGTTTTAGCGCCTCTAGGTCGGTCTGACCATAATATCGTATCAGCTAAATTCTCGTACTCCGACCACTCAGTTAAAGAAAATACTCCTAAAAGAAAAGTATGGCAATAAGAGAAAGCCAGCTGGGGCGGCCTTAATAGCTTCTTTAGGAGTTTTAACTGGTCACTATGCTTCCTCGATAGCAACGTGGATGCCGCTGCTGATATGATCACTAACACTATACTCTTAGGTATGAATGACTTTATTCCTAACAGAATAAAAAGCATTAAACCTAAGGCAAACTCGTGGTTTGACCAGAGCTGTAAAGAGGCTATCAGGTTGAAAGAAGTAAGCTTTCGGTCTTATAAAGCCTACAAATCTGAGGAAAATCGAAAGAAGTTTAAACAAGCCAGAAAAGACTGCAATGCCCATATTCGACGTGTAAAATTCTTACATGACCAAAAATTGAGGCAAAAAATCCTACAATGTCCCAAAGGTAGTAAAAATTTTTGGTCATCCGTCAAAAATATTAAAAATACTGCCTCGCCTGCCATCCCTTTGCTCATTTACAATGACATTACAGCTGTCAGCTCCTTAGACAAAGCTAATCTGCTTGCTGCTCACTTGACTTATTTGAGAGCGTCAAATTTTTCATGGGACAAATCCACTTTCGCACTCGTACAGTTGCTGGAGTACTCAAAGGTCCCCCACTTAGTTTCGAAGAGGCGTTCTTCTACTCGGGCAAAACCGTTACGTAAGCTTTTCTGTCTATCCTATTTTTCAGGGCTCTTTCCGAGTAGATGGAAAACAGCATTTGTCCAGCCCGTCCCCAAAAAAGGCGAATCTTCCTCCCCGTCCAATTACCGACCCATTGCACTTACGTCCCTTCTTTCCAAGGTCATGGAAACGCTGATAAATCGTCAGCTTATGAAATATCTCGATTCACGAAAACTCCTTAATGACCGGCAGTATGGTTTTCGTAGCAACAGGTGATTTGATGGCATATCTCACCGAGAAGTGGAACCAATCTCTCCATCACTTCGGCGAAACCAAGATGGTTGCGCTTGATATTTCAAAAGCATTTGACTGAATTTGGCATCACGCTCTTTTGTCGAAAATGCGTGCATATGGCATCGATGAGTCTCTTCTTCAATGGATTAGAAATTATCTTTCGGGGCGTTCAATACAAGTTGTCTTGGATGGCTTCAAGTCTGAAATTCACCAAATAAATGCTGATGTTCCTCAAGGTTCTGTTTCGTCTCTGACTCTCTTTCTTATTTTTATAAATGATCTCTTGTCTGCAACTTCTAATCCAATCCATTCCTTCGCTAATGACAGTACCCTCAGTTTTTCTTATTCGTTCCCTAACTCACGTTCTTGCTCTTCGGCCGTAGAAGGGGAACAGCAACGTATGTTAAACACATTAAATTCTGACCTGGACAGCATAATCAAATGGGGTTCAACCAACAGAGTGGAATTTAATGCTTCCAAAACACAATTCTGTCTTCTGTCTCTCAAGCGAAACCAAAAGCCTCAACCATTATCCATAAATGGTGCTTGCATCGCTGAGACCGAAATACTTGCTATTCTCGGTATGTGTCTTCGATGGGATGATCAAATATTCGAGGTCGCGAAAAATGCTGCAATATGTATATGATTCTTTAAACGGTGCAAGAAATATTATACCCTGTTTGCTCTGCCCTCAATTTATAAGGCATTCTCCACCCTAAGCTGGAATATAACACCCATGTTTGGTCTGGTGCACCCTAGATCGTTCTGCACATTCTCTACAGGGTACAGAATCGCGTGTTAAAACTTATAGGTGATAGAGACATTGTGAATTCCATTCATTCACTAGAACTTCGGAGAAATGTCTCCTGTCTCTCCCTGTTTTATCGTTTTTTTAATAAAAAAATGCTCCAGTGAAATAGCCAGTTGCATTCCTCCCCTTCAAAATGTCACCCTCAATACGCGTCATGCTTCGAATGCACATCAGTTGACCCTTAAGCCCAATTTCGGTCATACTGTCAAATAAACTCATTCGTTTATAAGCCGAACAACATGAATGTGGAATGATCTACCACTACAACCTTCAAACATTCAAAGCCAACGTGCATAGGCTCCTCCTCTGTTCCCCTTTCCCCTGACGTCCGTGCCCTGAAACAGTTTAAGGGTATTCATATTCTCTTCGGCGGGCGTAGATTATAAAAAAAAAAAAAGACGATCGGGACTAAGGCTGAATTAAGTCTAAGTCAAAAAAAGAAAAATCTACTTTGATGCTAGGGTTTTGTTCCTTTTACAGAAAATCGTTGCTCAGACAACAAAGTCGACTTCGACTGGTAGTTTCGACTATCAAACACTCACTTTACGCAACGGTTTTTTGTTGCGCTACTAAGGAATCATCTACCGATCTCCAATCTAATAGACTACTTCAAACAAACCATAATATTTCAATCAAAAACCAAAGAATCTCCAGATAAACAAAAGTAAATTTCATTGCAAATCTAATTAAACGCGCGTATGCAACTTGTAATTGGCTTTTTACAACCATAATTGATCCTATTAATCATTTCACACCTTCTATCGTAATTAGGATGTTCATCAAACATATTTAATTTGCAAAGTATTTTTTAACTCTTTTGAATACCATATGGTGAATCCCAAATGGTGGATGCATATACTCGTATATTCCTGATACGGTTTAACCAACCAGCAGTATAAAGTTTTAAGGCTGTAAACATCTCGAAAGTCTTTTCGAGCAACCCTAACAAAGAGTTTTTACAATGGATCTACATTGATCTAAGTGTGGCGTAGTAGGTCTTTTACCCTCTACGTCAACCCATCAAACCTAACCTAACCTAACAAAGAGTTTGACTTCACAATAACGTAATCATAATATAATGATATATTTAGTTTGGTGCCAAATATGACTTCGCGAACTTTAACTTCATTGAATCGCTAAAGTCTACGATTGTTTATAAAATAATCATAAAAAAAGCGATACGGTTCTGAAAAAATATTATAATACATTTTGATATATTCAGCCTTATCATGAATAAAAACTCCCTCGGAATTTGTCCTACATTCGAAATACTCCTATCGTGAATGATGTTTGAATGGCGGAAAAAAATTCCCGGGGGAAAAAATAGCGATCGTGAATGAGAATGTAGAGAAATTATCAATGGATTTTCCTTCGGATATTTACGCCATTATTTAGTTGGAGAATTTCTGAGAAGCAATACCCAATTTGGTTACTCTTTGCTTGAAAAGTGAAAAATTTTAATTCAATACAATGTCTATTTAGGGGTGGCCGTGGTGTAGTGGTAACATCATCGCTTGTCACGCTATTGATTCACGGTTCGAATTCTGAAGTCAAGAATCATCTATTTATTTCGCATGAAATAAATAAAAAAGTCGATCACTTGCTATAAAGCTAAGTCAACTCTACTGTGAAGGCGTAACACTGGCAGTAGGGTGGTCATATGGCTGAAATGCAACTTGATCGTGATGATGACATCAGGAGGATGGAAAAAAATACTGTGAATCATAAGCAACGACAATAATAGCGAAAACACACAAAATACTTCCCAGTTATCTGGACAGCCACCCTTGGAGTTTACAGAAACTTAATTCCACCTGAGTTTCAAACTACACCACTCTGTCTTTCTCTCTGTCTCTTCCCCTTTCCATAAAAAAACGCACGTGTTCTAAAAATTAGTATAAGGGTATTCATATCCCCTTTAACACGTGCAAATTATAAAAAAAATGTCTAATACAATAAATAAACAGCAATTAGATGTTTTAATTAATTTGATGGAAGCTAGTCCAGAGGATTTCATAAAAAAAGTAAAGATGATATTGCTCGATTCTGGAAAATGGTTGAGAGTGAACTTAACAGTGCAGTGCCGCCATCAAAATCCATTTTTGAATGGAAAAAGGTAATTTATTGTATGTATGATGTCGCATTGTATTATACTATAATAAGAGTTTAAATTTAGGTTTGGAATGACAAACAAAAAAAAAAAAAAAAATACGTGAGGAAAAAGGCCGCTACAAAGGCCGCAGATGAGAAATAGTACTGGAGGAGGTCCAAACAAAAAGCAACAGTTTTCTCCCCAAAGTAATTCCATTCGGATTACCTTCCTCAAAAGTAAGTACAGTTAGAGACGCACACAAAGAAAACAAAGAACCGAACCTTGAAGCAATCAATCCATGTTATGCGATGAAGACACGATGTCTCACAGCATAACATAATTTTGAATAAAGCATCTAACAAGCCAACTGCCACAACTTCCAAAAACGTAAAGACAAAAACAAATACTGCAGTGGACGTTCTTGAAAGAGAACTACAAATTCAAAACGAAATATGCACAAGGCTAGGTGAAGTTAACGAAACTGTAAAAAGCCATTACAGCGAAATCGAGTCAAACATGAAAAAGATATATCGTTCAATTGATCGGTTACATGATCAGAAAAGTCGCGAATTAAAGGAAATAATACGCCACAATATTGAAATGGAAAAACTGAGAAAAATTGAAGTAGAGTCCAATCTTGAAAAGAATCGCCGCTTATTAGAAATAGGAGATATGAAAATGATTTTTTTTTTCTATAAAGGAAATTCGTGTTTTTTTATTAGATATGTTTTACAGATATTTTTTTTGGTTTTAAATGAATGGAATTTGTTTGTTCTTAAAGATTATGTTTCATAGACAGTTTCCAATATCTAATCTGCTGAGCTACTGTTGTATACTGATGCCTGGATATGGAAAGGTTATCATCGATTATCTCCGCGTCACTTTCATGAATGAATACAAATATTGTGCAACGCGCAGCATACATTTATTATTTTTGCAGCTTTTTCAGGAGCGTAATAAAGCTCTCTAGCGCCAAGCAAATATCTCCATTTGTTTTTTAACACGCCGTTGACACGTTCAATAACATTTCGACAATGTGTATATACCTCATTAAACTTATTCGCGCTTGAACCTTCTTCTGGTGTTCTATCTGGGGTTAAAAGCCACGGCTCTAGTGGATACCCAGCGTCTCCTAGTAAAGAATTTATTCGGTTTAAAAACATTATTATCTCATTTTAAGAGCTGACCCAAGAGCCAAAAATTGTTCATCCCACTTTATTGATCTTGCTCCATGCTCAGCCTAATTTGGCGCACATTCCAAATAAAAGAATCGTGGCAGGCTCCGGCAACGATTCTCTCATCTATGCATCCTACAACGCCAGGTATCCTGTGTTTTTCGTAGAAGGATGATGCAGCTTTTCATTTCTCTTCCAATGTAGTGTTCATAGTTATCCATATTGGGCATAATTGTGTCTCAAAAATGGTTAAGACTTCTGAAAGGACTTCACTAAAACTTGATTGTGCCAAGCCAACATCGTTGTCTTTCCCAAAAAAGCGTAAGCATGCGCTTAGTTTCACTATGGGAGAAGTTCCAAACGCTTTCTTAGGCTGTGGCGAAGAAGCTGTTAACACATCAAGTAGATATTTGAATGCGGGTTTATTTACCCTGAAATATTTTTGAAAAATAAAAACAGACATAATTAATTCCTTAAAAATTAGAAAATCCCATTTTTACATACAGTGATTGTGATTGACCGTTGTCGCTTTACTTCCATCTCATCTAATTCCACAGCCACAGCTCTCAATGCTATACTATACATTATCTATATTAAAAATATTTCCTTTCACAAATAAACTGAGTTCTTTCTATATTTCTGTCAAAGCTGTCAAAATCTTCGATATTAAATTCGAATTAAGATTTTTACCTTTTCAATGTGGCACTTCTGTTTCCGAGGGAAATCTTATTTGAGGGAAATTGTCGATAGGGGGATTTTATTCCTGGGAACAGACGAATTCGAGGGAAAGAAATATTCCCTCGGAATTCACGATAGGGCTGATTGAGTTCCAAAGCTCCAGATTATGATTTCCTTACAGGAGAGTTACTCAAGGAACTGCCAAATGTAGTCTCTCTATATTTGCGTAACTTATACAATGCTATAATAAGATTTAAATTCTTTCCAAAAGTATGGAAAGTTGCAAATATAATTTGCATACCCAAATTGCAGCAAATACATCATCTAACCGATTAGTTTACATCCCATTCTATCTAAAGTATTCGAGAAACTTTTTTATAACCGACTAGAACCCATTGTGATGCGTTCCAATTTAATAGCCGATCATCAATTCGGATTTAGGAAACAACACTCAACTATTCAACAAGTTTACCGAGTGATTTCTTGACGTGGCAAAGGCGTTTGACAACGTTTGGCATGCTGGCCTACTGCATAAACTCACGAACCTACTTCCAGAAGACTTCTTCGTTTTATTTAAGAGCTATCTGATCGATCGAAATTTCTATGTTAGATATCATAACAAAAATTCTGACTTACTCTTAACGAAAGCCGAAGTGCCACAATGCAACGTTTTAGGACCCTTACTTTAAGTCCTCTTTACAGCTGACATTCCCCTACCTTAGACAGTTCCTCTTTGATTGCAATGTTCACTGATGATATGATTCTCCTCAATTTGGACAAATGCCTTCACACTGTAACAAATCACGTTGTAAATTTAATAATGACAATTCCCGACTAAAACAAAGCATACACTTGTACAAGACAGATGTATGCATGTATCTGACTGAAATCTAATGCAGTCCGGTATAATATTTATACAAGAAAATAATCTCAAATCATTGAGCAAAGTTAAAACGTTAGGAACATGGACATCATTTACAAAAAAAATAAATAGCAACGGACCCAGATGACTACCTAGTGGTATGCCAGAAATTACTTTTATTACGCAACATGTCAAACTATAGACCTGTACTATTTGCCTTCTGTTACTTAAATAATTATAAAAAGCACTTGGATGTGTACAGCATTGAGGAATGTAAAACTGAACTATTTTAGCTTTGCTAAAAGTAAGGTGTGGTGCTTTTTAAAATCTGTGTAGGGTACAAGTTAATGATTCTCAAAATGTGTTATATGTGTAATTACAGACTTGGCCATACATGAAAAACACTCCCTATAAAATACGTTTTATAAAAAAACGAATTATTTGAAGTTGAAAGAGTCAAAGTAAAATTTATCAAAAACTCTTAAGCATTCGCATGCAGCCGTTCAATATGGCATTCCTAAGCCGCTCCCAGGCAGAAAAGGAAAGTCTTCGGCTTGTGAAGACCGGATTCTTGCCCGGGAGGCTTTAAAGAATCGCCAAAAGACCTCTTCTAAACTAGCTTCATTGCTTCATGAACGCCAAATGGTTATTACACTATCTGCGAGAACGGTAAGAAGAAGGCCTCCTGGCTTTCTGAGGAGAAGAGGAACCGATGTCTTGAGTGGGCCAAATTGCATAAGGATTGGAGCAACGTCGTGTGGTCAGAAGACTCAAATTTTGACGTAAGTAAACTGAATACTTCTAAAAACAAAATCAAAAGCGGGTTTACAAAAAACATTGGATATTTTTTTAATAAATTTCGATCCGAATTGAACACTAAATCAGAATGTGTCTTTACAGATTTTTGGGATTCCCGGCGCAGTCTACGTTCGTACCCACAGTTAAGTTTGGTGGTGGAAATTGCATGGTGTGAG
>OY720430.1:23864135-24016716 GCA_963082735.1 Pocota personata | reverse complement strand
CGGTTTCTAAAGTTTTCATTTACAAATCAAGTGGAGGTTTTGAAGTCAATAATCCAAAATTGTTCAGCCTTCTGATATAAAAGCGAATAACAAGGAAGCAAAAAAAAATTATACGTAGTACCGACCTTTCAAAATATTTATCTAAAATAAACAAATTATTCAAATACTTCAAATTTTCCTCAATATCAAGCTGTTTTTGGCAGCGGTAGGTATTTATTGAATATTATAAAATCCATTTGCTAAAGAAAACAATTCACTTGTACCTACTTCATTGATTCTTTTCGTGCTCTTAAGCAAACAACACACGAAAATCTTAAATTACAAAACATAAAAGAAAATATTATTTGGCATCAAGCTTTATATTTGGAAAATAATGTGTTTATCGTTTCCACGGAATCACTAAAATGTGTAGACGACTAACCCACTCAGTGAAATGCTTTCCATTCAATGAAAAAAGCGACTACAAACTTCCTCTTTAGCTAGAAAAATATCCAGAACTTGCAAAGTGGTGCTAAAGTATAGAAATATTTTCATTAGCTTAATATTGTACCTACCAGTAAATATACGCTGTCTGCTAATCGGATTGAGAAATATTTGATCAAAATAGAATGCATTAAGGCTCTGAAATATTTGAGTATTATTTTACTTTTTAAATGTCGAGACCTACAAATCTCATCGAAAAGAGAATTTAGAGGACTAAATTATTGTACAACAAATTGTATTTTTCCCATTTTCATGAAATCGGTTGCGAGTTTAAGTAATCGATCTAGCATTAGGTGGATGTACTTGTTCCCAGGGTTCGGAACTCTCACCGACCCTTTTTCTGATTTAAATCAATGACCCCCTTTACTGATCCATCCATTTCCGGACGACAGCACTTTTAACTTTGGATATTCTCTTTCTGGGATATTTTTAAACTCAGAATGGATGGAGGTGATGTTGAGGAATCTAATGGATTGTAAATGTTTTGCAAGTATCCGTATGTTAGCCCAGACCTCTAGCGAAACCAGAAAAGGTGGTGCTAGATGCCTTAAAATGTGTAAACGATCTTTCACTACTGCGGGCTTTTCTACGTATAAAAATCTTCGGTTCCTTCTGAAACTTGAATGTATGTCACATGTGAGAGCTCCAATAACATGCTTAAGTTTACTTGATCATGTTCAGCAACAGTCTCGCAGATTGATCCGTGATCAGGCTGCATATATGCAGCCAAATTCCTTCGTTCGAACACTGCTGCTGAAGATGAAGCGTGAAGTGGTTTCTGAGTTGAAATATACACAAAATCAATGACGCGAACACAATTATTGAGCTAAAGCGGAGGCTTACGTAGAAGTAAAGGCAACTTCAGCTTCGCCCCAGGGGCAATCTCAACTTTCGTGACACTACACTTACATATAATACGCAACAAGCTGTTGAGTTGAGTGTCACGACGCTCACGACGTTGTAATGTTGGTTCAATTTCAACTTTTTGCGCGTCCAGATTGGACTGAAATATATAAAAATTACATAATAAAGTCTGCAGAGCTCATAAAAAAAAATTGAGAAAATATTAAGCGTCGCGTGCATCGTGGACCTCGAGATTGCCTCCACCATTGCATGCTCAACGTCGTTGACACTTCAATCCATCTGTGTGTCTACGTCACGTCCATAATGACAATCGATATTGCCCTAACATTAGTCTTTTTGTGAGAACTTTCTAATTTCCATGTTTCGTGCTAAAAAAATAAGTTTATTTAAAAAATCTGACTAAAATAAATAAATAAAAATTACTACTAACTAAAATTACCTAATAATATTAGTGTCGTGTGCATCGTGATCATCGAAATTGCCTCCACCATCGCATGCTCATCGTCGTTGACATTTCAATCCATCTGCGTCTGCGTTGCGTCCGTAGTGAGCGTCGAGATTGCCCCAATATCAGCGTCATCGTTGTGTTCTGGCAGCTATGAACACTGAGGTGGGAGTGGAAGAAAAATAACAAAATTTGTCATATTATGCAATTATTTCAGCTAGAGAGGCAAAGTTCCAGTCAGAATACTGCAGTATATCCGCCTTTACCGTAGGAAATTTTAAGTTTAGCGAATTTGTTAAAATGAGATCTTTTATAGAAAATGCTTCAAAAGCAAACAACTAATTTTATCTATTTTCCTTGCATTTGTGTAAAATATTCGGAAGATATCGATATAACAATAAGAGTAGATGCCGAATTTCAACAAAACCACTTGAGTCAAATCCCAGCACACATAAATAAATAAAGAGCTGTTATATGTATTTTTACCAAAAACTATGTACGACATCTAGTGACATGTGTCTAACGCAACCCAAATATTAAATTAAAACAAAATCGTTGCAGCCGGTATCGATAAAATTCTACCGTTACTAATGTACCGATGATTTTAAAGTTTGAATGAAAATTCGGATTTCGCCTCGATTTGCAAATCCTGACGGCACCCGACCCCCGATATAAAGTTTACAGAAAATTCGTACAACCATTTACGGACAGAATTGGGTAGAGTACTAGCAGTTCCAAGTTTGATCAAAATCTCCAGATCAAAAACTGAGCAAAACTCAAAAAATTGTTACTTGCCTTTTTTAGGTGAAAATAATATTATATTGCCTTTTCATTAAATTATAAACCATCTGATGCCATAGATTGTCTTTTTATTAATTTCGTTTTTAAGTATTCAATTATAGTTTTTGACAATTTCGATCAATCGCTCTATCCACACCATTTTATATTCGCAAAATTCACAATATGTATTCATTTTGTTGGCGCTAGCAGCTCAATGCAGGGCCTGGCCTAGTTTATCGCAGCCAGTGTTTGGTAACTTAAAAAATTTAACTAACATTTCACTGTCGTACTCTTTATTTCGCCATCGAGTGTGCACTTTTCTTTGTTTCCATTTTACTCGGCATTTTAATGAGCAAACCATCCTGTCGCCAACGTCAAGACTACCTCCGGGGTTAGCATTTGAAAATGCTGAGTAGGCAACTACATTCAGGCCTATACCACTATTCCCGGGATACCATTCGATCCACTAACTTGATAATTTCCATATTCAATGGACATTACGCTATTTAATCGAATAGCATGTAAGCAAACCTCAAAAGTTCTTTATAAAAATTGCATACTCGCAGGAGTTGGAAATGTCAAAGTCAGCTGTGCTACAATTAATTTGTATAAATAAATTTAGAAAATTGTAAACAAAAGAAAATGAAGTGTAATAAAAATTGTTTTTACCTGAGAGGATGCAAAAGAGAAAGGGGTAAACTGTATATGGACGTTGTTGGGAAATTGATCATTAGGGAAATAAGTCATTTGGGATTTCTTTTAGGGGAAATAAAATTAAGGAAACTGGATTTGTATGTTTCCACCGCAATCGAATGCCAAGTGAATTTTTCTTCTTTAGCTGTTATCTTTCTCAGAAAAGACATGTGTATAATGCGAAGAATATACAGGGTGTTCGCGTTAAGGTGAGTCAAAATGTCAGTGGTGAATATACAGATAATTCTAAGATGAAAGTATAATAATTGGTGATCATCAAGTTGATGCTTGGTTTCTGAGATATGACCGATTCCAAAACACATGGATTTTAAGGCACACTGTATAAGCCCTTTCGTACATTTAATTAAATAGGATTACAGTTAAATCCTGAATTTAATTTCCTAATTAAATACAAAGCACCATTCATATACAACCTTGATTAATTAATTTTCTTTCACAAAATTGCAAAATATTTGAGAGAAAAAGTCAAATTCGAGCTCATCAGTGGAGATTTTCAATTCGCAGGATTGATCCGCATTATCGACATAGGTATGCGAGTACTACAAGATGTCATTTTGGTTTAGATTTTTTGACAGTTTTTACATGGCATTCATGAAGTGGCAAATTTATCATGAACTGATATTCGATTAATAAATCTGTTTTAGTGGTTAATCTTCCACTAGCTAGGTGGGTCAGTTAGGGGGATAACAGACGATCATTTATACAAAAGTGCTTCGATCGATTTATTCATATCTTTAGCTGAGCTTCTAATTATTTTTCATGACGTAGAATTATTACTTTTTTTTTAAAAAGCTAATAAAAAAAGTGTTACATTATAGTCAGTAACTGACCACATCTGGCCTTTTGTATATGTATCAGCTACTCTTGATTTTTATAAAATTATATAATTATTGTGAATGGCAAGCGGGGTAAAAAATCAATGTACTAATATATAAAGAAAAGGGTGTCACAGTTGTATAAAAAAGGTGATATCTAAATAGATACTTTGTCAGCCATCCAAGAAAAAAAAAAATTTTATTTAAGAATGTGAAGTTTAAATGTTTCAATTTGATTAGTTAGCCTTCTATTGCTTAATTGCATGTTTCTCAGTTGTATGCACTTGTATATATATTCTAGCCTTCGCCTTCATTTCGTACTCCTTGAACCATTAAAATCGATGAATTGTTTGACACCTAAATTGGATACTATGGGCTTGCTCAAGATTTAACTGCCTGGACTTCTTTTTATGGGATATCTATAGAGGGTGCATGCTAATAAGCCACAAACACTGCAGCAACTCAAACAAAATATTCGATATGAAAAAAGTGGATGCAAATGTTATGAAACATGTCATTAAAAGAGCTCGTCATCTGTCCGACATTGTATTCCATACACACTTCCCTACCCTCAAAAAAAAAAAAAAAAAAAATCAAAAAATTGTGTGTTTTATTTCTTAACAAAGTTATTCAAAAGAAAGTTGTATATCTCCCCGTAGAAAAACATATAGATACGAAAAATTCGATTTATGAATAATTCCTTCTCTCGAACGAATAGCGGAATAGGACTAATTGTTTTCAACTCTACTACAAAATCCCCAATCGACTTCGCTAAGCTATTTTCTAACACAAATTTAAGAAACTTCAATCTCCTCAAAGTTGCGTTGTCTTTTTCTTCATCGTATTCTTTCATTGACACATTAAAAGCATTTTTCTAACAAACTCTAAAAGAGCAACATCTTATGCCATATCGAATAAAATTCTTTTTTTTTCATAAAAAATAGAAAATCCGACAACAATCGTAAATGCAACGTCAGCCTTGCTTTCGCCCTCAGCTACTAACTTTACTCACCTGGCGCTGCAGTTATTAAAGAGAAACCTATTCTGACAGTCGTGACAACTGTGCATTTTTCTTTCCCAGAAATTTGGTGTACAATATTTTGGGAGGGAAGTAATCTGAAATTCTTTGAATATATATCCAAAATCGCATTAAAAATAATTCCGTTTCGATAAATAAACTCACAAAATGGATAAAAAGTCCAAAGAGGCACTTCGCCGTTACAAGAAAGCCCGCGCTGTTGCGGCCGCTTCTAGTTCAGATAGTTCAAGCAGTTCCGACTCGGATTCCGGTTCAAGTAGCGGTTCATACTCCTCATCTAGTTCTGAAAAAAAGGCCGCTCATCGTAAGAAGAAGGGGCACGACAGTAGCTCTTCAGGGGATGAACGCCGCAAGCGAGAGAAGGCGCATTCGTGCCAACAAAAGAAGCTGGAGGCGAAGCGCAACCACTTTAAGAGGAAACTACGTGAAGCTAAAGCTGCAAAAAAACGGGCTCTGTCGGGAAGTGTTGTCCGCCGTCGAACAGGTAGTGTAAGTCCAACCAAAATAAAAGTTTCAGGTGAGAAGAAGCACATACGGACCGCGAGTAAGGAGAGATTGCGTCACGCTGCTGAACGAGAGAAACTACGTGCTAGGGAGAGGGAGCGCATTCGCAGTCGATCGCCTCGAACACTGGCAAAGTTGGAGGCGAAACTGCGGGCAAGGAAATCGCCAGTACCAGTACAGGTGGTACGGCATCAGTTGTCGCCGCGGGAGAAAATTATCATACAGACCAGGACGCGTGAGCGCACACCAGAGAGGAAGCGAGAATTGAAGATCAGGCATGACAACTCCAGAGAACGAGAACGTAGAGATAGAGAACGAGCGGAGAGGGAAGCCGAACGGCAGAAGGAGCGCGAGGAAGCACTGGCTAGGTGTCAGGAGAGGCAGCGTGAGCGGGAACGACTTGCTAGAGAGAAATTGCGACGAGAAAAGGAGAAGGAGTATGTGACTGAGCGTGTAGATCGGTTGATTCCACGACCTGCGGAGCGGGAAATGGCCATAGCAGTGGCCAGGGGGTATGGTAGTCGGGAGAGATCGTTGGAGGAAGACGGACGCGTTCGACATGCTCATGCTAGTCGGGTAAGGGATCCAGCGTATGAGAGAGAACGGGAGTACCTGGCAGCTGAACACCATCGAGGTCCTATTCTCGAACGCGATGAGAGGAGGGAGAGGGAGTACTTGGTGGTTAGGAGAAGGGACGTGCTCAGTCCAGGTCATTACCGCGACGAGAGAGACTTGTATTCTGAGGAGGAAAGGTAAGTTGAGTGGGCAGCATGTGGATTTTTAACTCATAACTGTCTTTCAGGGCGGCCTACGCACGTGCATACGCAGAAGAAGAACGTCGTCGCGATCGCAACTGGGATCCACGGGAGCTTGAGCTAATCAAGGAGCGAGAGATTGAAAAGCTTTACCCACCCGCTCGTCGGGGTGAAGAATGGCCAGTAGACGAGCGTTGGGAAGAGAAGAATTGGGGACGAGGTAAGCCTACTCGTCCTCCATCCGAACCCGACTGGGATACTGAAGAGTATTCGGGTGGTTCGCGCCAGTTGTGGGAGGAGGCACGTGAGAAACGTGAGCGTGAACGTGCCTTGGACCACGTTCAGTCTCCTGGGTCTAGTCGAGGTGGTCGTTGGCCACCACAAGAATGGCGTGGTGGTCATCCCCCAGCAGGTGAACCAGTTCATGCAGCTGCTGCTCATCGAAAGGGTGCTAATTATCGTCACGGTGTACCCCATGCGCAATTGGATTTCATACACGATCGCCAGAAGTTCCGGCCACATCCTCCTCCTTTGATGGCTATTCATAGCGGTTACCATCCTCCACGGCAGTTCCCATCGAAGCGTCAAATGACCTACACCAACCCGAATCTCAAGAAAAAGCTTGGAGCACCAACTACACCCGGAGGGACTGCAATACCATCTTTGTTGGCATTGCCACCAATTCCACCACCCTCCATCACCGACACAGTCACAACTCCGGTTGACAGTGAGCCGCCTCCAGAAGCTGAAGTGAATGAACCCACTCCAGATGCGACAGAAGAAACCAAAGCGGCCGAAGAACTCCCCAAAGAGACAACAGATGGTGAGACAGAGGTTCCCACAGAGCCACAAATCGAGCAGCCAAAAGCTCCAGAAGTCGAAGAAGAGGCAGCTTTCACTGAAACTCCTTCAGATACTGTTCCATCTGATCCAGATCCTATCACAGAAGAGAAACCCATAGAAGATGCACCAATTCCCGAGCTGAAAGAGGACGTGACTCCAACTGTTGTCGCAACTGATGAACATCCAGTCGAGCCCGAACCAGTTCCAGACGATTTGAGTGAAATTTCCGACAGCGACGATGAGATTTTGGACAAAGAAGAAGAAACTAAGACCGTTCCAGAACAGCCAGCTGGTGAGACCATAGGCGAGTTGGCTACGGAAAATCTTTTGACAGGAAGTCCTCTTAAAGACATCACAGCCGATGATTCCAAACCAGAAGCAGTTGAAGACGACCTATTGGATTTTGAAGAGATTTCCGATGGCGAACTGGAGGAGGACTCACGCGTAAAGGGTGTCGGCGATGCTTTAGGAGTTGATTGGGCTTCTCTCATCAAAGAAGCCAAAATACCGCTGACTCCATCAGAACAGACTACCGCCAAACAAAAGTGGCAATCGCACAGAATAATCCTCGACGTGGGTATCTCAATGAAAATGGCCGGCGAGGAGTTTGGCAAGCGTTTACTTAGCGATGCCAAAGACAAACTAGACGAGGAGCTGGGTGAGGTGAAGAAAATTAAATTGGAAGTTAAGGACGAGTTTGCTGAAGACGCGACAATGGAAGACGACGAGGAGGATAAGAAGAAGGTAAAATTACAAGTAGTCTCTGCAGGCGATACGGCGGAAGAAGATGAATTCGATGTTAATCGTTTGCATCCGATTGCATGTGCACAGGTTGGAGAGAGATTGAAGCAAGCAGCACGACGTAATTTGATTATCGGTGCTTGTGGACCGAATAGTCGCGCACTTAGTGCTAGATATGACTTGAAGCTGCGACGACAATTGTGTGGAATGCCGCTGAAGGAGTGTGACTTTCGACGTCCAGTTAGCGAGAAGATGAAAGCGATAGCTTTAGCTCTTTTCCAGAGGACACTGGGAGTAAAGTGAATTGAATATTTTGGATGAATATTCTTATTTCTTTTTTTAAAGTTTGTGCATTGTATGCAAAGTTAGTTTGGTAAATAAATATAAGATAGATGTATGCTGGAAGATGATGGCTTTTCTTTGAATAACTTTGCAGCGATATTGCAGGTGAAACTCTATAATTCGACTCTATTCGTTCTTTAAAGTAAAGACTCTATGAAAGACTGCTACGGGACCTACCTATCTGACCAAATTCATGGATTTAATTAATATTTTCGATAAGGCCACCTTTGGCACGAACAATTTTCTTAAAACGGTAAACTCGATCATTTTTCTTGTTGACAAGTTGTTCAATTGGAAATGGTGCTTGATCAGAGAAGACGATGTTTGGCAATTGGCCATTTGCGTGCAAGCGGATCAACTTTTTTGTTGGCCAAGTGTGAGATAGTGGACTTTTTGGAACTTTAAGGCCTTGAGTCCGAGCTCATTTTTCAAAATGTATTGCATCCGTTCTCTGGATATGTTTCGCTCAGAAGCCAATTTTCTTCCGCTATTTCGTTCGATTGTGGCCTTCACACTTCCAATCACCTCCATAGCGGTTTGACGGTTTCGTTGTAACGCGATATGGTGCGATAAACAAACATTTTGTTCACTTTCGATTATTTCAGCTCACGAACAATAGTTGTGATTTTCCAACCAAAGAAAGGGCAATAACACTATTAAGTTTGAATTTCATTGTCGATTGAATAAAAAGTAAACACGCGATAAAAAAAAAACCTTACACACGCTTGTCAACAATGAAATGGATTAACGATTGCGCGCTGTTATTCGTAATTTGGCAGACACAGCGACCTGAAGTTGGTAACAGTTCATGTCAACCACCCTGTATATTATGTAGATATATTGAATTTCATGCGTCAACTCTAAGACATAAGATTTTATTTTGTTGGTTTTGTTTTTTGTTTTTTTGAAGTTCAATTCCATGAAAAAAAAAAAAGCGATCGAAATCGTAGTACATAATCGCAAATTTAACATTCACTATAGCTAGGTAACGAGAATCGTCAAACATAATAATCACATGTAGGAGGCGCATCCCGACGATCAAATATTGTCACTAATTTTCAAACAAGACAATAGACACGTTCATCAAGGAATTTTCTATTAAGAATAGCTTCTTATGACAATGTTTGTCAGATGTTCGCAAGGAGTGGGACCGTGAAAAAACCTTAAAATGTCCTGTTCCTCAGCTGAGATATTAATTGGAACAGAGGATTCCTCAATGTTCTCCGGAAGATCTGTAAGTGGAACATACATACACATACACTTTCAAATTTCAACATTCGTTGGCTACACACTTTCCGTTTTGTGGTAGAGAGGTGTACTTCACAGAACGGATAGTCTTTACTTTTTGATGACATATGCAAGTGGAAAGGGATTTCAATGAAAGCAAAACATAAATAGTGGGTGTATTTCTTTATTTATATTGTGTTGAAGGAAAACAACGAACAGATTACCTTAAAGAATATTTGCCGTTGAATGTATTTTGTATAATTCGAAAATATGCACAAAGAACTTTCAAGTATTGCAACAGGGTGTTATGGCGTCAGCTGCTTTGAAAAATGTAATTGGTTACTACAAACTTTTCTTCTTCTTTTTTTTTTATTAAAAAGTAATTTTTGACCCACTTCTCCAACAAAAATAATTCATTCTGTTTTTTCTGCCTTTTTTTAAGAACAGAAAGAATGCCTTGCGGAAATTTTTGGGTGAATAAAGAATCGCGGAATGACAAGAACCTTATATTTCGAACGAATATAGAAATACACCAGATGCGTGCATGTAATTAAAAACATTTGTTCCTTTCAAAGCTTCTGTGTTTTCACCCTAATGTTTTCCAAAATTCTTGTTTTTGGTGGTCGGAACTACCAACTGAATGGAAAAAAAACATGCCACTGACATGTAGTACCGTTACTTTCTTATAGCAACTTAAATTGGGTGAAGGAACTAAATGGACGGCGCATGCAATTAGAAACGGACTATCAATTCTCTTTTGTTTCGTGTTTTCAACTTACTCAAAAGGTTTTAACTTGTATTCGTAAGTAAGATTTTATGTTTTATGTTACTGTAACATAATGTAGCATAATAACTACGCACCGTCTTTTCATTCTGGCATAATTTTTTTCCGAAGTGTCCTTTCATTCGAGGTTCGTGTCTACAGTTAGTGTCCACAGTTCGTGTCCACGATAAGAGACGGATAATATCTAAGATAACGTCACGGAATTTGGAGAGAATTATAACCGCAAGAAATTATTGTCATCTTGGAATTATTACATCAGAATTTTCTTGTTCCAGTGGTCGAAGAATTTGCTAGAAGTTTCTGGCTATCAGAAATGCGACTATATAAGGACAGATGGCGATCGAGGCAAGGCAGTTGGTTTTGAACCGCCTGAGGAGATTGGAAAAGTGATAACAGCCGAAGTTGTAATTTTGTGATAAATTGAAAGTTGAAAGTTAACAAGAAGAAGTAATTAGTTTGGATTTGTGAATTAAGTAACTGAAAGGAGATAAAGTGATTTGAGAAGAAAGAGACCTTGCAAGGAAGGAGTTTGCGAAGAATAGTATAGTGTGAACTTGAATTGTTCTATAGACTAGAAAATAAAGAAATAATCTCACAGAATAACGTTTTATCTACTCGAGCCGTAGCTCGCATATTACATTATGTTATTTTTTAAGTTCTGTACAACAAACCTTGCGATTCAAAAGCGCACAACCTTATTGTAGGTTCTCATGAAGACAGAAAGTCATAAAGCGAAATAACAAAAATACTAAAGTGTTCTAAGAAAACGGTATTTAATGCAGTCCAATATTTTAAGAAAAATGGAACAGTTGAAAAGGTCCCACGCAAAACCTAGAGCAAGGTTAAAATTTGCGCTAGAAAATACTTTAATTCTGCGCCAAATTAGAAAACACCTTTACTCAACCGCAAGAGAAATTCATGCAGCTGTTTACCGCGAAACAGAGAGTGGGCCATCTATTGACAGCTAAACGTATGTGCAGGACTCTTTGGGTGCATAGTCAG
Source organism: Pocota personata (assembly GCA_963082735.1). Taxonomy (NCBI): domain Eukaryota; kingdom Metazoa; phylum Arthropoda; class Insecta; order Diptera; family Syrphidae; genus Pocota; species Pocota personata. The sequence goes on along the minus strand of OY720430.1, from coordinate 24,005,378 downwards.
GAAGAAACTGTTATTGACTAAGCGAAACCGGAAAAAAGCGTTTGGAATTCGCCCATAAATATAAACATTGGAGTACCGCTCTGTGAAAAAATGTGCTCTTTTCCTATAAAACTAAGATAAACAGCATTTAATCTGGCGAAGAAGCATGTGCTCGCCGTTCGAGATCTAAGTAGTATGTATTACCTTATTGGACTGGCCGTCGTGTAGCCCGGATCTATATCCTCATGAGAACCTGTGGCAGTTTTGCAAAAGGCAAATATCACATTTATCAAAATTTTGCAGATGTTTCTGATTACATGACACTTGTTGATTGAGGCCCTGGTCCAGTCCGGACTGCAGCGCCATCTAAAGTAAAATAAAGTATACCCGTTTTCTAAAGTCCAACCGATAAACAGAAACCCAATCCAGTTACAAAATCGAATATTGAGCTGAACCCTGGGCAGACTGCTGAGGTTAGCGTTGACGCACTAATGTGTATAAAAAAGCCCAATAAATATCGAAAATGTTTCTAAGGCGAATTCCTCATGATGTAGCTACCTCTCACGTTGCCTTAAAAACGGACTTGTTGTCACACTTACCTGAAGCTCCGTCGGTTCGTGCATGCCTGTGCAGCCAAGTTGTTCACATATCGAACCCATAACATGAAATAACCTTCTTTCTCAGTTTACATATTTTTCTTTTTATTTTTGTATATTTCTTTTAGATTTTCCACTAAAAAATGCGACTTTAAAATTTGACTTAAATGTTGCTTCCATCAAATGGATTTTTTTTATTTGCGCCATGTTTTTTTGGAGAAAATTATTTATAGGTAAATTTGGATTACAAAACAATTTTTAAAATAAATTGTTTTCTCTTGTGAAATTGGGAACAAATTTTAGAATTTAGACTAAGTTATGTTAAGTTCTCATTTTGATTTTTACTACAAATCATTTAGTTATTAAATTTAATACAAATTTTATATTTTTTTTTTGTTTTAAAAAATTGAATACTTTGTATTTTATAAGCTATCGCTATCCATAATTTTTCTTTAGTGATACTACAACAACATAGTCAACAAATGTTAATACAGAAATAACTGTATTTTTATATTTATCTCTTTAACAAATTAAAAAGCTTTATAGAAAAAAACTCATTTATTGTAAATAAATATAATAAGGTCTGTGTATATCAAATTAAATAAAAAATAATTGGCTCACATTTCTAAAAAAAAAAATTGTTAACATTTTTGGGGCGAGTATGATTTACAAATATACGTGCTGTTCTGAGCAGTGACTGACAAGGACCAGAAGTTGCTGGATTCAAAGACATCTCAAACCATTAAGAAAATACCCGAGAAGGAGCACTGGCATTCCTATCTGGCAGCTCTTTCTCGAAGAAGGATTATTCATAAGTGGTACCATAAGCATATAAGCAAATTGAACAGATGGTTATTAGCAGTTTTTAGAAATAAACGATATCCACCAACAGCTGGAAACAATCTTGCTCAGAGATAAACAGTAGCGCCATCCGGCGAAGTATAGAGGAATGCTGGAGTGCTACAAAATATGTACTTACAACCGGAGCAGAGCCGCAAATACCTGAAGATGGGCCGCGAAGTGGAAGCAACCTCATAAAAGTGTACAGTCATGCAGGGGCTAGTAGGCGGACACAGCTTGCGTCAAGAACCCGTTAAAGAAATTGGATGGTTCTCTGTCAATGAAGATCAACATTTTTTTCGACGGTTTTAAACCACATTATGAATGAATGTACGCTTCCCAGTAAGGATGCGGCTATTACCGCGACCAAGCTACTCTATATTTTATCCCCACTTCGGCAGATTTTGATAATATTTAAGAAATCCAGATGTTATAAAAATCCACTCAGGCGCTCTAGAGTTAGGCGGCTAACAGGGACAATATGTGACAATATTTCTTTTAGGAAAATTAAGGGTTTTTCAGCGAAAACGAAGGCTAGATACAGGGTAAATCATTTAAAATTGCACTGATAAATCAACTGAAGAACAATGAATTTGATTTGATACACCGCCAGTGTAGTTTAGTTAAGTTTCACAAAAAAAACGATATTTTATTTATGTTTTGAATTTCGGCACTACTGACTTGGTCGTGGATTGGGGTTCACAGAAAAGTAGTATTTCTATCATTGTCCCGCTTTTCCTCTTGTTAAGTTAATCATTTAATGATTTAACATTGAACAGAATCCAAAATTAAAGAAATTACTATTTCTTCTCGACTGCGCCATCTGTCGCCCGATAGGCGAAATATGCTATAACTGCGGATATTATCGAAAGTTACTGAAAACTTATACCCAGTTAATGCTTGTTCTTGTTTTCCATGCAAACTTTTACTGGACTGAATATAATTTGCATAAAGAAACACGGCTGAAGTTAGCAACAGTCCAATCTGCAGACGATTTTTTTCTTTCCTCTACAATTTATTTACAGCGAAGAAAATGCTTTCTAAAGCGCTGCTTAAAATGTGCATCTGTGTTTGAGTTTAAGCTTAGACTCATATTGTGTTCGGGTTAACATTTAACTTCTTAAAAGCTCGCGACGCATATTGTAGATTGTCAGAAAAAAATCAGAATATTTACAGGTTGTGTAGTATAGCTTGTTAAAATGCAGGATATACTTATGTCTTATATATGTTCACGATTGGGTTCATTTAAAGATTTTTTAAACTCCGCTTACCACATCTCAACTACACTCGATCCAATTTTGACAATTTTTCCTACATATCAGGAAAAAAAAATGTAAACCAAATTTCATAAAAGTCTGTTCAGTGGTTAAAAAGCAAAGCTTCAAGCATGAAATGTTTGTTTTCACCAGAACACTTCAAAAAACATCTTGGCTTCGTCTTATTCTCCGGATTAATGAGGAAGCTAAATTAAAATAAAAAAAGTTAAATGGTAGGAGTAGAAACAGAAACAGAGTTGGTGAAAGCATGGATCCCTGTGGCATCTCAGCATTTACAGCTAAGGTGTCGGAAGACACACCATCGACTAAAACTTGAATTGATATGTCACGAAGAAAATTAAACTAGTTTGCCTAATAGGGTTCTGTAGCAAAATCGAACAGTATACGTCATGATGCTCAATGGCTGAGGTCCATAGGCAGGTTACATAATTCATCAGGTGTCCAGTTGAACGGCGTCTGCGAAAACCATAGTGATGGTCGTTTATTAGCTCGTGTCCTCCAGAAATTTTATTATTTCGGTACAACATCGGTTAAATGACCGCCACGAGAGTTTTTTAAAACTTTGATTCTTGTGAGGTAATCCCTAAAAGATTGCGGATTGTCCGCATGGACACGATCTTTAGCATAGGCCCACAAAAATAAATCCAACGGTGTCAGATCACACGATCTTGGTGGCCAATTAATGTCACCAAATTTTGAAATTAAAAGGCCGGGGAACTTTTCGTGCAATAGAGTCAAATTTGGCTGTGTTGTGTGGCACTTAGCCCTGTCCTGTTGGAACTTCATGTCGCTTACAGCAATGTATTCAATTTCAGGCAACAAAAAAAATTGGTTATCATTTGACCATACCGCAGAGAATTCACGCGTAACAGTGGCGCCTTCGTCGTTCCCCAATTCCGGGTTTTCGGGCTCTGTGGCACTTACAGCGGCTATGTTTTCAATTGATGGAACATTACGATGATGCGCAGTCCTTACATCACAAACATTACCGATTTGTTTGAATTTGGTTATTATATTTCGAATTGTTTGCTCAGTTGAGCGGTTATGACAACCATAATTTGTCGTTAAATCGCGATAATACACAGATATTACAGAACCGTTATTTTTGTAGTAAGATGCAAACATTTTAATGCGTTGAGTGTTGGTTAAACGACCTATATTGTAAAATAGCAAGGCAAGAACTAACTACCTGTCACTATGATGACAGATGGATTTGACAGATGCCATATGGCAGGGATGTGAATTCTCAATCTCGAAATGAATAAAGGCTGAACTATAGGTCGGATGCAATTGGAATCTAATGTCATAATTCTACGTTGTTTCCTTCAGTACTGTCAATTGCTCAAGTAGCCCATAATAGGCGTATGTGTTCGGAAGCAACTGTCAAATCGCTTTGTCTGTCATTTGAGCTGTTGTGTCAAATTTTCGTACAATAGAGCGAATGGATTTGTTCTTTCGTAAGTGAGCAAAAGTGAACGAAAACTTAACGAATCGAAGCAAAAAGCTATTATCGTCACACAATACAAATCCTTTGTATTCGCACTGTTTCGGAAGTGGTCGTACGAAACCATTCTTCTATTATAGTTCGGCCTTAACCCTTTACAACAGCTGACATCCCGTCGGGGTTAGATGTCTTTTCCAATCCAAATTATAAAAAAGATGCATCAGATTAAACGAAGAAGAAACATGACTGCAGCCCCGGGAGTCAGTAGCTTTGCGTATTCCGGATCTAGAGTCGAATTGCGTGAAACATGTTCTAGTTTTTCTTTGGGTGTTGCGGCTAGTGATCCGTCCTCTTTTACTAGAGGTGGGAATGAGGAGTGACTGGAGTTATTGCTTATCACTTTTGCCATTGACCAGAAAGGCCGCGGGTCACTGGGACATAGAAGGAACAGTAAGGGGGCGAGGCCCGACTCGCACTTGATGAATTGTTTACTTTTAAAAAAAGAATTGTAATAAGCCATCTCGTCAAGTATATGTCTGATTATGTAGACCTTTCTAATTCAGAGCCAATAAAATAAAGAACTTCAAAATAAATACTAAACGAAACCATAAACAAAATAATTATCGAATTTTTTTCTTTTCATCTTTTCAAATTATGTATTTTTTTTTTATTTTAAATTTTTTTTTTATCAAAAGATAAAATATACATCCTTGTTCTTTCCATTGCTTAACGAGTAAAAAAAAGTTTAGAATAACTTTTTGTTTTTTATAATTTCTACTCAACTATAACTATTTAAACATAAAAATTTACAAAAAAAAAAAAAAAACGAATAAACACAAGTTTCTTAAAAAATAGTATTTGGTGCATTCACATTTCCTCTCTTAAAAACAGTTTGTTTTTGTTTTATTTGCTTTTTTCATTTAGACATTAATCAAAATACTTATTCTAGGACGAATTATTCTTATAATTTGTTTCTTGTTTATTTTTATATTTTAATTTTTGCCTAAATTCTTTTGTTTCCAAAAATTTGTGTTGCAATATCTTTCCTAAATTTATTTATGAAAAAAATCAAAACGTTTTGTGTTGAATAAATTATTACAATTAAAGTTTTTATTTATTTTTAAAGCAACAAAAAAAAAAAAAAAGTCTTAATGTTGAATACAGATTTGTTTTCTTTTTCATTCAGTAAGGAGCTGAGGATGTGTATATGATGAAAGTTTAATTCCACAATAAAATTTAGAAAAATGCTGATAAACAATTATAGTAAGCATTCAGGTCTTTCGAGTCCATTCTGAGAAACATAGTCTTTCGAATTTTACAAAGACTGTTGTAAGTCCAAATGCAAATCAAACAGATCTATGTGGCATCTACCTAAATGTATGAGAGACGGTAGTGGACAAGAGTTTGTCTTCTTTTGCACTTGCATTGTTTTTCATTTTTTTCAAAAAAATAATAACATAAAGTAATGTACAATGATTAAGTGAAAAAAAAAAAAAATAAAGACAAAAAATAAACATACATAATAACTCCTATATTGAACCACTAAAATGTACAAAAACTAATTTTATATAATAAAAACTTTACAAGCTAAGTGAATACCGCAGGCGTTACGCAGAGGAGGATAAGGGTAAGGAAGTTCGAGCGTCTCCGAGAGCTAGCATCTAACACTCTAGTACCCGAATGTCTTTTTGTACAACATAGAACTTATGTTTCTTACCAAATAGTCCCCAGACTACAGCGATATTTTCTATCACGATATTCACCGGAATAGTGCAGACAGCACCCATTACACACGCCAGGAATCGTAATAAACCGAAACGATATAACGAAAAGGATTTAATGACACCAAAGACGTACATGTAAATGTTAACTGCTGCAATGAAGGCGCATACAAAGTCCATCAAATTTGGACAGGGAATCGGATAGAGTCCTGCAAATATGATGTTCGATGTGGATAAGGGCATTGTTACCCATGAGTAGACGCTGATGCCAAGCAGAAGTTTATGCTTAAGCGGGATGATTTTTGAGTGGACGACCAAAAGGATTCCTTGAAGCCAACGTTTACGTTGCTGCAGGAAGTCCAACAGTGTGAATGGGGATTTCTCGTACATTTCACCTTCAATGAAGTTGAATGTGTAGCCCTGAGAGAAGGCACGCATCGCGAAGAAACAGTCCTCGGCTACGGATCCATCGATGCCATTGTCGAAGGAGACTTGACGTTCAGCACCAACCTGAGGGAAGAGAAGAAAATAAAGGTTACAATACATATATACGTAAGTGGAGCATATGAAAAATTTACATTAACTTGGCTTGAAGGTACTTTTAAGGGTATCTCATGGACAATTAATCATTTTTATAGTTCTGCAACTAGCAAAGTGATGAGCATCTGTATGTCCATCTGGCTGTTAGAATTTTACAAATTTCGCACGGTTTGCCGTAGAGGAGAAATTGGTTTTTCCTAACCTGCAGACAGTTCTTTATTGTATAAAAACAAGTTTTATAGACCAGTGTGAACAAATTTGTAAATGTTCTAGGTACACCTCTATGGAAATCAGTTTGTGCTATAACGAAATTTAAAAAAAAAGCTATCACTCACCACTGAAAGCCGCATGTTGGTTAGAGATCTACCTTAAATTTAATTTTTTTTGTCAAGAATCATCTTTCAAAAGAACGCACCCAAATTTTCAGACAGATCTGTCAAATAGTTTTGTTGTGGCAGCCATTTTATATAGACGCCTACTAGCATTTTCGTTAAAATGGAAAAAAGTGAATTTCGAGTGCCCATTAAACACTATTTTTTGCGAGAAAAAACCATCACGCAAACCAAACAAACGCTTGACAAATATTATGGGGACTCTTCACCATTGATTGGAACCATTCACCACTAGTTTACTCAATTTCGGTGCGGTCGTTCAAGCACAAGTGATGCCGAACGTTCTGGTCGCCCTTAAGGTCACCACACCAGAAATGGTCGACAAAATCCATGGTTTGATAATGGACGATCGGCGAGTGAAAGTGCGCGAACTTGAAGACGCCACGGGCTTATCACATGGCTCAGTGATTTCGATTTTACATAAATATTTGGACACGATTACCTTAAAAAGAGTAAAACGATCACCGGCGCATATTACGCAAAGCTGCTGGATCGATTCCAAGTCGATTTGAAGCAAAAACGGCCGCATTTGACGAAGAAAAAAGTTCTTTTTCACCAGGACAACGCACCGGCGCACAAGTCCGCAGTCGCAATGGCAAAATTACATGAGTTAGGCTACGACCTCCTCCCTCATCCTGCATATTCCCCAGATTGAGCCCCCTGCGACTACTTCTTGTTTCCAAACATGAAGAAATGGCTCGGCGGTAAGAGATTTAGATCGAATGAAGAGGTCATCGCTGAAACAAACGTTTATTTTAAGGGGCTCGAGAAATCGTATTATTTGGAGGGCATCAAAAAATTGGAGAAACGTTGGATGAAGTGTATAGAGCTAAAAGGAAACTGTGTTGAAAATTAAAATGCTTTTATACCGAAAAGAGTGTTCTTTATTTCATTTTCAGGGACTTATTGACCCACCCTCGTACTTTTAGTTGTGTGAAAATGTCGGATTTTGTGTCAAATAATCGTCATTTGCGGGAAGTGTTGATTTTCTTCTTTCATTCGAAGAAAACGGCGGCTGAAACGCATCGAGAGCTCCAAAAAGTTTACGGAGATGCTGATTGGTTCCGTCGCTTCAAAGACGGTGATTACGATGTTGACGCTGCGAAGATTATGCTGTGTATTTGGTGGGCCCAGGTCGGTGTCATTTATTATGACCTGTTGAAACCCAACGAAGCATCACTGGGGAACGGTATCGACTTCAATTGAAAAAGAAAAAAATAGAACTTAGTTGCACACCTAATACATTTATATAATTAGGTATTACAAAAAGAGAAGTGTAGTTTAGGTATTTGTAATTCTTCCTGAAGGAATTTCCTAAGCAACGTAACACAAGAAATGGAAATTGATTCAGAAACTCTGAAGTTACCGCGTTACAATGCTAAATGGACTACAAACGTTACATAAGCGAAATTAACTATTTAATTTCATATTATTATGGATAGAATTTTACAAAACGGATCATTTTTTTATGCATCTAAACCATCAGAATTTCCATAAACAACCAAATATAGGACATTGAAAATGTTTCAGAGAAGCTTGGGAGTTACCGCGTTACAATGCGAAAAACAGAGCGACCGATCATATCACATCAGAGAGAAGATTGATTATCATAGAAAAATATATATATAATATAGATATGGAAGAAGCTCAGACACATGTCGAGGAATCTATGATAGTTTGAAATATGTATTCTTAAGTTATTAGATCACAAACAAATCTACAATTAGATATCATTTTCAACCGAAGGCAGCTAACCAGCTGAAGACGTATGACTAAAGCAACTGAATAAAGCCCAATAATGTTTAAATGCGTAACTACCTATAGTTTTTAACGGACCACTAATGAAACAATGTCTACACAGTCTCTAAACAAAGATTTACTTGTCCACTCTCAAGGCCTCACATCATGATAATTTCCCTTTTATTTACACTTAAAATTTGAATCAATTACTTAGTTACTACTTAAAAGCTTCCATAGATAGAAATTGAAATACAAAACCTGATTGTAAATCGCAAAATTTCCCATTTACTCTCAGATAAACAAAGTTCCCCAAATCAAAAGACTGAAAAGTATAAAAGAATATTGTAAACATTTTGTAGATACGGATAGAAGAGTCGTTCTTTATAATTGGCATCTGTCCAACCGGCGGCGGAGTATTCGTGGAATTCATAGAACTATTCAAATTGTTATTCAAATGAGCGCGTACGTTTCACTACTATGACACATTGATTGAGCTTTGACCTAATGGGCTATTTAATGAGCATTGTCTGCGATCTTTACTTCAAATTGAAATGCAGAACATTATTCACCGTGTAGAAGCTTTGTAGTTTATATAGCATTTTGGAAGAGTTAATGGTTTTTCTTTTTGTTTTATTGCCTAACATCTCATCGCTATGAATTTGTCGGAGAATTATTTTAATGGTATTACGTGGTAGATCATAGTTTATTTAGTTAATGCTGGAAGAATCATACTGGAGAAACATTTTGTTTGGGGAATTTCTGGGAAAAGTTTCTTAAAAACTCGAGGCTCGTTTAGGAAATGATTCGAAGAATTATTTGTTTATTTGGAAAAAAGAAATCAATAGCCGACAAGTTCTCAAAATTGTATGAATTACCTATATGATTGTCCCGTATGTACTATGCGCGACATAGAAAGAAAAAGGTTGACCTTTCTAGGAGAACAGGAAGTCGTGTTTTTTGAGTACAGAGACGACAGAGAAAACTTTCATCGGCAGCAACAGCAATCACGAAAGACTAGTGACAATACTGATAGTAACTAATAGGTTGCGGAGTACCGTTGCTGATGTCCTCGATCACCTGCTCAAAAATCTGGTTTGATGCAGATTTTCCGAATCACCCAAGCGCACGGACATCAAAGTAGCTATAGACAAGCTAATTTAAGCTATTGGCACAGACGGTATAAGAGGTAATCTTTTCAGGGACGTCGGGTATGGAATGGTAGAAAGGATGCACCAAAATTTGGCTCAGCAAAATTCCTCAGATCTAAGGATTTTGACTGCCTAGGCTCTACTGTGAACTCTACCAATGACATCAACGCGCTTGCCAATCTTTCTTCTTTAAGAAGGTCATTGAGTAACAAGGAGCTTTAGAGAAGAACTAAGAAAACCATTCATAAACGCCCTCATCATCCCAGTTCTGCTCTACGAGTATGTGTGTAGAAAGGTGAACTTAATCAGAGGGTGGCAGAGTGCCCTCAATAACAACCTTGAAGGCCATGGCGTCGTTGACATTTTCGTGAAATGGACTTATACACCATTGTCGAATGCTGGTGTTCCCCAAGGTTCGATATTTTCTCTGTTTCTTTTTCTATGGTCAAACTCAGCAAGGGTGAAGTTTATGTTGATGAAACTAATGGTATACGATTGGCATGTATGTCAGACCAGACCTTTGGTAAAACCAGCAGGTTACTGATGCTGCATAAAGTATGTAAACTGTTTTGGACTCCTGCGGACTTACGAGTAGCTACGATCTATAAAGCTTATGTTCGTCTGAAACTGTAACGCACATGTTTACGTGGGAGCTCCAGTCACATGCGTGTGTTTACAGCTTTTAGATTTATCGGTCATCAGAATGTTGGATTCTTAGCGTTCCTGTATCTGTATTTGTACAACAAAAGTTTAGGTGAAATATATAGTTGTGTACCGCTTGTACGTTTGCTTATTCGTTATAAACGTGTAACCCATTCTGTATATTCAAATACTTTAGAGATAGATTTTAGGCCATTCAACACGAATGTGGAATAACTTGCCTTCCTCAGTATTTCCAGAAACCTACAATTTGCAAAGATTTAAACTTAACGCGTATCGTTACCTCACTCTCTCTCCTTATCCGTCCACTATTTAACTCTTCCATATAAATTTTCCATTACTTAGTTTTACAAACTTTAAAAAACACAGTTAAAAGTGGTGGACAACAGCGTCGCCACTTTGTTACGATCGTAGCAAATTTGCTACATTTTAAAAGAAATAAACCCATTTGCTACTTTGTTACCCACTTTCATTGAACTCATGGATTTTGCTACGTTTTAGACTTTTCATCGTTTAGACATATGTTTTAACCTTACCTTCTGGTTGTATGTTACGTACATACTTAAGTATAAATTTTCCATTATTGTCATTACTAGCGGGAGTTTAGAAAAAACTGCGTCCTAAAAGATGGATTGTGCCCCCTTCTGGTGTTAACCGAGCTTGTTCTGTAAAGCTAACCATTAAATCCGATTATGCCCCCTTCTGGTGTTAACCGAGATTGATATAAACCATTATATCCATGTTTCGGATATAGAGATGGGAGGTCTCTATATCTTATTCTATTGCGAGTCAATGCCCCAAAGTTTTGTAAGAATTCGTAGCTTGTTTATACTTAAACTGGTGCAGGTTTTCGATATTTTTCAGTTAAAATCTAGCACAGTAGGAGTGTTTTTGATTCACTTAGTTAAAGGGAGTTTCCTAAAGAGTTTGGCTCTTTTGGTTTCTTCCAAAAGTTTTTTTCATAGCTCTCCTCGGATTAATGGTTCTGGTCCTACGAACAGGGTTGCTGTCAGTATGTGGTATATTGCAACGTTGTTAAGTTTGACTTTTCGCAGTTTGTAAAGTTTTTTTTATTCATTTCCATACCATCCTAGAACTTTGATGGTATTGATTGATTTCATGTGAGCTCAATGCTTTGATGGCAGCTTAGCTGTCTGATACAATCGCAATGTCTTGCATGCAATAGCCTATGTCGAGGATAAATTGGGCACATTTTCTTATCGCGTGAAAGATGCTCGCCCATTGCTTCCAAAACCTGTCACCTCAACTGTTCTCGATCCAACCGCATACCACTTTATGATGATCTTTGATGGTATAAATTGTGGTATCGTTAGCCCATTCTTTCTTAGTTCGTGGTTAAGTTTCATTCATATCATCTGTGGAAATTTTCAACCCACGCTGACAGACCTGACACTCCAAATGAAGGGTGTGTAGCTAAAAAATGTGAAAGTTTTCTTTCTTGAACGGTTCCATTTGAATGAGGTTAGTACTTAGATGGGGGACCGCTTGGAACACCGCGTGTTGTTGGCAATGGGCATCACAATGGATCTACATTGATCTAAGTGTGTCGTAGTAGGTCTTTCAACCTCTACGTCAACCCATCAAAACCTAACCTACATTTGAATGATCAACCGAAAACTAACACTTCAACCAGAGCATGGTAAAACTGTTTTTGCTGAGCGTATGTAGCGTGCTTGGGACTTTCCATTTCTTTTGATGAGAAGGAAACGATTACACATATCTAGCCGTGGTGTAGTGGTAACATCATCGCTTGTCACGCTGTTGGTTAACGGTTCAAATCCTGATGTCAAAAATCATCTATTTATTTCGTATGAAATAAATGAAAAAAGTCTATCAATTGCGAAAAGCTAATACTGGCAGTAGAGTGACCACTCTATTCACTATGCGAAAATACTGTGAATCATGAGCAACGACAAAAGCAAAACAAACAAGTTCCCCAGTTATCTGGACTCTACCCTTAGAGTTTACTTAATACCACCTGAGTTTCAAACCACTACACCAAATTTTTCTTTCTTTCTCTCTCTCTGTCTATAGGGTATTCATATCCCCTTTGGCGCACGCAAATTATAAAAAAAAAAACATAGCTAGCAAAACAAACAAGTTCCCCAGTTATCTGGACGGTACCCTTAGAGTTTACAGAAACTTAATACCACCTGAGTTTCAAACCACTACACCAATTTTTTCTTTCTTTCTCTCTCTCTGTCTATAGGGTATTCATATTCCCTTTGGCGCACGCAAATTATAAAAAAAAAACATAGCTAGCCTGATCTTTTTAAAAAACCTGTATCTGATTAAATAAATTTTTGTACAGAATTTGACGTACCTATTTTACTACGAAAAATTTGTTCTTAATGGCAGCACTGGTAGAGAATATATAAAAAAAAAGTCGAATGAAAATACCTTTTGAAGTCTCAAAAAAAAAAAAAAAATCTTGGTACTATTTACGGTTCTGTCTGAGTGGACGGTAGATTGGGGAGTAGATTCAACGAAAAACTGAACATCGCGACATTGACCTTGATAAGAAGATACACATTCAGCAAGGGTACATAGAAGATCCCAGAAGGACTACGTAGAAGAGCCATAAATATTAAATAACTTTCGATAGTGTGCTCTCTCCAAAACTTAGGATTTTATGATTTCCCCCTCTCATCATATCTTTTCTCGTGACCGCTTATAGCGCAGAAATGTTCTGGTTCTACGAAAGGGGTTACCGCTCCCACAAACGATACTAAAAATAATTCTTTCAAACTGGTCTCTATCTATACCTACCTAAAGTTGCTAAAAATTAATTGTCTAAATTTTTTTGCTGACTTGCATTCCTTTTATAGTCGAAATGACTTCATAATAAATCACTGCCCATTAAACTGTGTGGAAAATACCTGATCTCTGATGAAGAAAATACTCACAAGAAACCACATTGAAAGCGATCCCGCATAAAAGCAGATATTTCCAGGTATCGCCACTGCAGATGTATCCCCATTACAATATGCGTATTTGAGTCGCAAATGACGGAATGAATTAACACAACTATAATTGACTTTGTTTCAAGAAATAATAAAAAAAAAAAAAAAAACGAAAATGATTTCAAGGAAGAGTTATACGATTCTTTGATATGAACAAATGTATACTTTGCTAATTTGAAATTATAAATGCTTTGCATGTTTATTATTATGATTGCACATCACATGGAGAGTTATGTTCTGAATACTTAATTCATGATACGGGTGTGAAAACCTTTGTTTCTGTCCACAGAAAAGAGTAAACAATTGCGGATAAATGTTACAAAATCAATTGAAATATCAATTTACTGCGATCGTAAAGCAGATATTAGTACAACAAGTTGTCTTTATTTCGAACATGTAGTCATTTGTGTTGTGTGGGTGTGTTGCAGACAAAATTACGACAAAGATACTTACATTTCGCTCACATCTGCCTTTCGTGATGATTAAGGAATGAGAACATAAAAAATAAACAATATGAACGTTTCCAATTAAAACCGTCATATCAGTTATCAGTTTTCCATAACATACTAGTAGCTTTCATCATTCATGAGCACGTCGAACTGTCAATAACACTTGTTTGTACTGTGAATCATTTCCGCAATTTTCGAAACCCTACCGATATTGTAATATGAAACGGCTGTACATAAACTTCCTTTAGTGGTAATAGGAAAGGCAATATGGACATTCAATACTCTAGGCACTAGTTAGTCAATTGGCTCTGATTGGCCGAGAATGGATTACAAAAATTAGCCAATTTTTTGTGAGGTAGTGGACTGAATTTTTAGTAAACAAAATTCTGCCTCAAATCTTAGTTAGTCTAAGAAATGTCAAAAACAGCTGTGGCAGCAATTATATCTGTCAATTCAAGTAAACATAAATTAAAAATGCAATTCCAAGTGAATTATGACGGAATATTATATAAATAATGCAACATTATTTCAAGGTTGGGATTTCACATCCCTGCCATATGGCATCTCTCATCCATAGCGGTATATAGTTCTTGCCTTCTCATTTTACAATATGGATCGTTTAACCAATGCTCATCAGCGCATTAAAATTGTTGCATCTTACTACAAACGTAACAGTTATGTTTTATCTGTGTATCACGATTTAAGGACAGATTAAGGTCGTCATAATCGCCCAACTAACAATTCGAGACATAATAACCAAATTCAAACAAATCAGCAATGGCCGAAAACACGCACTTATTAATTCCACGCCGCGTTCAGCAATTGGGCATTTCACACAGCTCCGTTTGGCGTATTTTGCGCTTGAACTTACATCTTCATCCTTATAAGGTCCAGCTTACACAACAACTAAACGCTGCTGACCATAAAACGCGCAGAACTTACGTCGATCGGGTGCTGGAAAATCAACAAATTGACACCTATTGCACGAAAAATTTCCCGGCCGTTTAATTTCGAGATTTGGCGACATCAATTGACCACCAAGATCGTGTGATCTATCCTCGTTGGATTTATTTTTGTGGGGCTATGCTAAAAATCGTTTCTATGCAGGCAATCTCAAAACATCCGTGAAGTTATGGCCGCAATACAGCCAGAAATGTGCCGAAAAGTCATCGAAAGTTACCTCACAAAAATCGAAGTTTGCAAAAACTACCGTGGCGGCCTTTTTTACTTTTGTTTTCTTTGAAATATATGTATTGTCCCAGTATTTTGCGAATAACACAATTTACAAACCATCCAAATGTGAGAACAGAAAGTAAATATTTTGATTATGACATTTGTGACATATTTGACATTCACTGCACTCTTAGTCAGTTTGACGTTCAATATGTTAGGAATTAATTAAAATTTGATTGCCTAGAGTATTGAACGTCCCTCGTAGACTTACTCGTACGAAGTACTCCTTTTATGAATTGTTACCCAATCATTGGAATTTATTGAAGTTTCTCTACAAATTAGCAGTCGTGGAGACATCGTGCTACTTACTCATTGAAGATAAATTCATATGCAAGTGCTAAAAATTTGCGAAACATGATCTTTTTTTAAAAATAGAAATGGTTGCCGCATTTGACTTTTAAACGGTATTCTTCATATATTTTTTCTACGGATCAAATAATTTTCACAAATATTTTTATGCATTGTCAAATGAGAAAGACACACAACAGGTGCTAATTGAAAAAGATATTTGCACTGAATGGCGTCAATTCAAAGCGTAGTACTATGTATCTGTACCAGAAACAACAATTTTCTTTGTACAACTCGAAGAAGTAGGAACTTTGCCTGTCCAATATATGCATATGTATGCACATATTCGACAGCACACTGATTTCAATTGCGATGTTTGCAATATAGAAGGACAGAGAGTGAAACAAAATATAAGCCAACGTCCTCATTACTTTTGGAAGCCACTGAACCTGGATATTCACGATGGATGACTCCAATGCGAGTAAAATTCATACAGAGCTTCAAATGATCGAACAAAATATTCAACCAAAGGAAACAATGCCTCTTCTTGTTATTACAATCAACTCTAGTGTAACATAGCACGACGTCCATGCAGTTGAGCTATCTGTGTATAGTAAAGGATGAAACAGCTCCTTCTCCAGTATAAAGCTAAAGTTAGACCGCGGCTTGAGTATTGTTCACATGTATGGAACTCGGACCTTAAACATTCTCTTCACCTACTTGACAACTCCAACTGTTGTCTCATCGAAGACCTAGAAATGCAACATTTGAACGTTCTACTAGGCAAGCCGTAAGTGTCACCTGGCAATGGCGCGAAAATGTTTGTATCAAAATTCCTTCAGCTATAGGACAAGTAAAAGGAGACTTATTTGCAGAAGTTTCTAATCTCCAGCTATTCAAAAGCAGAACCAACAGGCATATACTACAGGCATGTCGGGGCGTTGTCACAGCGTTATACGAGTAGCTTCGCTTTTTCTGAGAAGATAAAAAATAAAAAATAAAAATAAAAAATAGAATCCGCCAGTAATTCCTCTAAAAACCTTCAGCCCTGACGAAGATGTCTCAAATTTTGGTCACCAAATTCTTGCCAGTCTTTGAAAACTTTCTTATTCTAGAATTTTGAATTGATTTGTACCGTAATTTTAAGGATTTAAGTCCTTTTGATTAGGGCTAGGGAATCTTAAATAAAAATTAGTTACGAGTACCAGTTTCTGATTTGGCCCTAATGCGTTAGCCGCTTAAAGATCATAATCTTAGCCTTACTGACAATCCATCAACTTCACAAGTTGATGGACAGTCGAAGAGAAATCTCTGCAATTGGAGGAGAGATTGTTGCAGCTAAGACACATCGTCGGGGACGATAACGCAAGGACGTGGTTGGTAGTTGCCCTAAGACTCACGAGTGGATAAAGGACCTCTGTGAGCGGCATATTGGTCCTGATACTAATCAACTTTCCTTGTCCTGTTACCTCCCATCGCGATAGTGGATGACATTAGGACTACATTAAGTTAATTTGCGACGACCAGACATTGGCCGCTCTCTACAAACTCACATTGCTATTGCTAAACCGAGATACCTATGGCTAGGTATGCAGCTCAAGGTCGCTTTAGGAGATCAGATCCTGACTCCCGAGTTGACCGAGAATGCAATTCTGGAGATACCTCTTCGATCATCAAAATTAACAAGCCCTTTCTTTCGACGCATTATTCCAAGATCGGTAAGCTAGATGAGGTCGGTCTAAATTGTCAAGCCCTGGGTGCCGGGTAAGGGGTTTTCCAGATAACTGTAACGCTGATCTCGTCAAACATCACATACGAGTAGCTCATTAGTACAATGCCTTCGTCGCACATCAATATAACAGTAGGTGCCATCACGAAACACCGCCTATAGGCAGACAGCCTTGGCCTCATCTCACACGATTTTTGTAGAAGCTGAATGGATGAAGAAGAGAAGACTACTAGCCCCCACAATAAAGAAAAGTATTATACTGGAGACTTTCTTTTCAATGAAATTCAGAACCAAAAATAGTTGGTTTTACATGTATGACAGGAAAACCCCGAAAAACCCAAGGTACGGTGGTACCATAATTAACTCACCTATAAGTGCCTTATACAGCAGACGACTGCTTGAACCCTAACATAACCGTTCGAACTGCTACTGGAATAGTACTACCAGTTATAAATAAAAAAGTGATAGCTGCCGGACAATATACTGACTTCTACTAGGAACAAAATATTTAAGTACCCCTAGCTCTGCTACAACGTGAATCATCTTCGCATTAATGTGACAGGAAATACAGGAAATGTTTACTGATCGTAGAAAAATTACCGACATTCATTTAACCCCAAATTAGAAAAATATGCATTACAATTCCACTTGCGGTAAGATAAATTAGGCCTAAACAAAGAGCATGCTACCTAGGTTCTACAGGGTTTTTTTCTGATTCTTTAAAATCGAATTTAGAATAGATCTTTACTAACCTGCGTCACAACATAGCTTCCTTTCCAGCTGAACAGCGGCTTATGGAATAGCTTAAACTGCAACCTCAGCTTTCCCATATCATCACTGACTCGAAAACTATCTGCCAGTGTTGTCAGCCAATTAACAACATTCTCATTAGCATATGTAATCAGTCCCTGTCCAAATGGATGCTTTCCATCGAGTACAAAATTGATTACACCCCTTACGGAATTTTCCGTCAGCAGGGTCTCCTCATCCAAGTGCACAATCCAATCGTTATCGTTTAGCACATTCACATTATCCTCCAGACAATATTGAAGTGCACGCGACTTAAACAGAGCACCCGTTTTCGTTTTGTAACTTTTCGGCACCACTATCTCCCGGATACGTCGGTGCTTTGCTAAATTAACCGCCTTATCTGTCACCACCTCGATGAGGAAATTCTCTAGCCCCGTATCGAGACAGATGTTCATATTTCTCAACACATTAGTCTTCACCAAATCGGGAAAATCACCCCGCGTCACCACCCTTATACAGATGAAAGGCGCGAGCAGTGGACTTCCCTTTAGCACCACTTTCTCGGGGAAGGCATTATAGAAGACCAGGCCACAAAAGTTAAATAGCACCTGTGGCAGTGTGAGGAACGTAAGGAAACGCAATAAGTACAAAAGTATCGTTGGTATCTGGCCATATTCAGTCCAGGGATCGACCAGTGTGAAAGAGTCCTCGTTGATCTTGATCCCGCCAGAGAATATCTCGAAGAAGATTATCACAAAGATGAGCAGGGTGCAGTGCAGCAGGTGACGTGTGTTAGAATTCATTCTTCTTATTTTTTTTTGTTTATTTATTAATTTAAAAAAATACTTGTTCTGTTGTGTTGTGTGTTCAGTTTGTGCTTGTTGTTCGATTTGTTGCTATTTTGTTGTTTTTTTTTTTCCTAAATCTAAAATTGTGGACGTTGTTTAAATTATAGTTATTTATAGTATTCTGAGCTTAGTTGTACGTTTAGTTGTCCGTTCTTAGCTATAATCTCTCTAAAAACAAAGTATTTTTTTGTTCAAAAATGCAGATCAATTGATCGTGCAGCAGTAGTTGCAGTCTGTGTCCTTGGTATTAGTGGCCGCACTAGTGACATCAACAGCACACGAAGCGTCGTTTCGGTGCTGGGCGGTGGCCAATTTTGGGACATGTGACGAATTGAGGCGCCAACTTGAAAGCGATTCAGATGACGACAACGAAAACGTGTAGCTATTCGTGAGAGGAATTACACGAGTGTTCCTCGGTGCAAATGTTTCACAGCATTTCTGTAAATAAACAAAAATAAGAAATAAATCGTAAATAAGTGAAGGCCGACAGGAAAACAAATATAAATAAATATCTTTGTAGATTTATAGAGGCAGAGAGTGCAGTGATTGCTCATGAATTCGATGAGGTTCATAAAGACGGTTGTGTTTATTTGGTGACAGTGTGACCCGACTGAATCCACTTGAGTTAGAGGGTACCTGCCTTCGTAATTTCAGCTTCTTAGGTCTATGGCGTTGTCGATAAAAATCGTTATATTGCCTAAACTGAGCCTCCTGTAATTGAAATTCTATCAAACAAGAGATGCTTCCTTGAGACAATTCTACGATATTCAAACTATACCCAACCTCACCCTGTTCACTTTTGAGCTTATACGAGTATACGAGGGTGGGTCAATAAGTCCCTGAAAATTAACACAAATTGTGTCGTCACCTTAAATTTATTTTTTTTTTGTCAAGAATCATCTTTCAAAAGAACGCACCCAAATTTTCAGACAGATCTGTCAAATAGTTTTGTTGTGGCAGCCATTTTATATAGACGCCTACTAGCATTTTCGTTAAAATGGAAAAGAAGTGAATTTCGAGTGCTCATTAAATATTATATTTTGCGAGAAAAAACTATCACGCATACCAAACAAAAGCTTGACAAATATTATGGAGACTCTTCACCATCGATTGGAACCATTCACCACTGGTTTACTCAATTTCGGTGCGGTCGTTCAAGCACAAGTGACGCCGAACGTCCTGGTCGCCCAATTGAGGTCACCACACTAGAAATGGTCGACAAAATCCATGGTTTGATAATGGACGATCGACGAATGAAAGTGCGCGAGCTTGAAGAGGCCACAGGCTTATAACATGGCTCAGTGATTTCGATTTTACATAAATATTTGGACATGAAAAAGCTTTCCGCAAGATGGGTGCCGCGTTTGCTCACAATCGACAACAAACGCATTCGTTTGACAACTTCAAAGGTGTGTTTGGCGATGTTCCAGAAAAATTCCGCTGAGTTTTTGCGCCGTTTCGTAACCGTGGATGAAACCTGGATTCACCACAACACACCAGAAACCAAGGATCAGTCAAAACAATGGACTTCTCCTGGTGAATCGAAGCCGAAGAAGGCCAAGGCGGGTTTGTCAGCAAACAAGGTCATGGCGACAGTTTTTTGGGATGCGCGCGGTGTTATTCACATCGATTACCTTGAAAAGGGTAAAACGATCACCGGCGCATATTACGCAGAGCTGCTGGATCGATTCCAAGCCGATTTGAAGCAAAAACGGCCGCATTTGGCGAAGAAAAAAGTTATTTTTTACCAGGACAACGCACCGGCGTACAAGTCCGCAGTCGCAATGGCAAAATTACATGAGTTAGGCAACGAACTCCTCCCTCATCCTGCATATTACCCAGATTTAGCCCCCTACGACTATTTCTTGTTTCCAAACATGAAGAAATGGCTCGGAGTGAAGAGATTTGGGTCGAATGAAGAGGTCATCGCTTATTTTGAAGGGCTCGAGAAATCGTATTATTTGGAGGGCATCAATTTGGAGAAACGTTGGATGAAGTGTATAGAGCTAAAAGGAGACTGTGTTGAAAAATAAAATGCTTTATACCGAAAAGAGTGTTCCTTATTTCATTTTTCAGGGACTTATTGACCCATCCTCGTAATAGTAACAATCAGATTTAAAAAAAATTACACACAGCTATAGTCAAATTTTACTTCATCGCAAAAATCCGTTATTCATTAAAGTTTATTGCAATTTAGAACATTTGATTGCATTTTAATTGCAATTCATTGTTCACTAAACAATACAAAGATAGTAACTGAGAAATAGACGCTTAAGGTCGCAGTGTTATCAGTCTTTCTTGGCGTCGTTGTCGTCACTCTGTGGTTATTCATTTTTATGACGAGTTTATTGCCCGAATTCAAATTATCAATTTTTTTTTTTTTATTAAACATAATCTAGACCGGGTATGAGTTGAGTAACCGTATGTACTCGTACATGACTTTGAAACTTTGAACTTGATTTAGCTCTAGTGCGGTGTGAATTGAAATGTGTTCTGACAGATGATGAAAATATTAATGAATCAAAAGAATGATTGTTTTTTGGAGAGGAAGAAGGCGTCCAGGAAAGCTCAGTTGGTAGAGCGTTGGTGGTTGGTGGATCGTTCTCTGTCCTTTGGGATTTACTCATACAATAAAAGTTGATACAAAATAATTATCAACAAAAACTGCATGTGCCAGAGATTCACACCCACGACTTCTAGAGTAAAAAGGTTTTGTGAAGCGTCTAAGCCACAGCCATAGCCGATGTTGATCTGGCTGCAGACATGCAATAACGAAGACCGCTGAAGATATTAATATAGTTCACTTGCATGGGTCATGTACATATTTAAAGATGTATTATTAATAATTTCAACGTAGCGCACATTTTAACGTTGTTTAACAGATACAGAGTGTTTGCGTTCATTTTAAAAGTCTCGCCGACAGTCCATATTTTAATTTATATGATTTAAGCTAATTCTTGTGCCAGAGTCAAATGACATGAAAATTAGGAAGAATTAATGCGACTGATAAACCATTATAAATCAATTCTCAGAAATTAAAGGAAGGCAGGTGTAGAGACCTAGTCGAAACATGAATCACCACGAGAATGGTGTGTGAACTTTTCGTTCATTCTCCATTTTTTTATCATATTTAACATTACTACCTAGTTAAACTCACCGTGAAACGAGTATTGAACACATCCATTCGATATTGACAGGTATTCAATGAGTGACATTTATACTAATTAAACGTGCAAAAAAAAAAAAAAAAAAATAAACAACTCATTTGTAAATAGACAGAAGGGCGATATTGAAAACCGTATTGTAGTAATTGGCCTTCACTAACGGCGATATTTTGCGGACCTTACGACCGCTTGAAATCACTTGCAATTTTGTTTATCGAACTAGTAAATTGCTTGAGGACACTGGCGGGGAAATTAACCGTCAAAAATCCAGACGATTTCGCACTGTCTGAACTCTACAGGCGATCAAAGCTGTTAAAGCTAGGATTAATCGGAAACCACTGCGAAAGCATAAAATCTTGTCATGAGAAGTGAAGATATTGTAGAAGTCCATGTCTCGCATTATCAAACAGGATTTGGGACTCAACCCATATAAAAAGCATAACTTAGCTACTTACTCAAAGCAAAAATGGAATGAAAGACCACACACGCAAAATGGTCACTGGACAATTTTTTCATCACCAAAAATGCGTGTACCAGTATTTATAACTTGACTAGGTAATAAATAAACCCAAGAAGTGGGCCTGTCTGTAAGGTTAACGGCCGCCTAAACAGCTGGACGGATTTTCTTCAAACTTTATATACAGGATCAGTAGGATCACAATTCGAGGCGACATTTTTCAATATCGGCCATCAGCAAAGTACCGCTAATTCGGAACTCAAAATGAAAATTCCGCCTCGAATTGTGAATCCACCGACCTCAGATGTGAAGTTTGAAGAAAATCCGTTCAGCCGTTTAGGCTGCAGTCGGCCATACATACTCGTACAGACAGATAGAATCGAGAGACCCACTTTTTTCATTCTTTATTATACAAGGTGGCTCAAAAGTAATGACCTAATTTGATTACTTTTTTTCTGAATTAAAAATCGATAATTTTGTTTTTTTATTGTTATGTTATAGCAAAAGATTATATTGTTATATATAAGATATTGCTCAAATGTTGGCCTCCAACGTTTATGCAAATTTGAGCCCTATATGTTCTCCACTTCTAGCATAATGTTGTCTTTCAGGGCTGCGAGAGTTCACATAGACCAATAACTTCAAATAACCCAAAAAAAAAAGAAGTCTGGAATAGTCAGATCGGGTGATCGGACCAATGCAAATCGCCAAAACGGGAGATAACACGGTCTGGTATCCTCCAATAAGTCCATTGTTTCACCCGCTGTGTAGGCAGTCGAATCGTCTTATTGAAAATACATGTGCTTCAACTCGGGTTCACCCAATTCGGGTATTAAAAGTCACGTAACATGGTTCTGTAGCGCTCACCAGTGACAGTTTTCACATTATCAGCACATTATTCGACAAAGTAGACCCAATCACCATTTCAGCACAGACGCCTTACCACACAGCAACTTTAAGTGGATGTTAAGGCGATTCTTGAATAATACGAGGGTTTTCAGTGCCCCAAAAGCGAGTATTCTATTTGTTGACATGTCCGGAGAGATGAAAATGTGCTCGTCACTCATGATTAATTTTAAAGGAAAATCGTCCTCTTCATGGTTCAGGTTTATGATGAGCTGCTTGTTTCCAGACGGGCTTGGTGGTCTGCGGGCAGCAACTAATGCAAACGTCTTCAAGTCTTTGCCAAAATACACTGCACAAACCGCCTGGAAATGCCCAATTGCTTGGTCCGTCTTGTCGTTGATGTTTCTGGACACTTCCACATCCTCGCGCACACAATCAATATTCTCGGCCGAACGGACTGTTCTTGGTTTGCCAGTTCTTGCCCTATCTCGTGTTGAACCAGTCTCTTCGAGGCGCGCAGCTTGGCATCGAATTATACGACCAGTCGGTGCCGAATGTTGGGGAAATCTTCGATGGAATTGAGGTTGTGTTCTTTTCACTGATGATGAAAAAAATCGACACAATTATACCACTTTCTTGCATTTGTTCAACTGTCAATATCACGATGACAGGAGACGCCATTTGCAAAAATCATAGATAGGGCATTACTTTTGCGCCACATTACTTTTCAGGAAATCAACTAGCAAGTAAGAAATTGAGCCTAAAAATATAAAAACTGCGACATTTTGGAATTGAAAATAAATTCTGACGTCGAATTTGAAATCAGCGATCACAGACTAATTAAGGTTCTTTTAACAAATTTATTCAAAAAAAAAAAAAATAAATACATTTTGACAACACCGCTTAAATTTCAAATCTAAATATTTGAAAATAAACAGAATATACTAGTATGTATGTGCAACTCAGTCGCGCACTTTATTATAATTATAATTTAGAACTGTGTGCGAGTGCAGAACCATCCCTGGTCTACTTCAAATGGTTTAGAAGTAATGTGACTAAATTTAGCACTGCAACAGACATACAATAGGTGGCGTTATCTAGACATAATATTACCACGTGGGACAGACCACAATTAAGTCGGCGGAAAAGGAGGAGCTCGCAGAGCACTATCACAGTAAACATTGACACTCTGATTGGAGTAGTCACTTGTCACTTGGATGGCATTCCGTCCGATTGTGAATAAAATGAGGAAATTCATCCTAAATACAAAATGGTTTTAAGATAAAAGTTCCCACCGCTACAACCAAGGATAGTCGCCTAATCTCTAACATGAGAAGGTGTGTACCTTTGTATATTGTTAAATTACCTTGTAATCTGATTTTAACAGCGCGTGTTACGATTTGTTTGTCCTTTCATGATTATCCGTTGCGATAGAAATGACTGAACCTCGTTTGAAATTAAATTATCCGTACGTGTAGTGCAATCAATTACCTCGTGATCAGAACTTGAGACTGAAAAAAACGTATGACTTGTTTTATCTGGAACTTTAAACATCACACTCCCGTTGTGACACTAACATATTACCTAAATACAATATTCTTAAGTAAAAATAGCGACCCAAAAGTGATTGATTTAAAAATCTTTATCATATAATTCTGCGAAAATCCAATTTCATCGTAAATTATGTGTTTTATATGAATCACATACAATTTGAACCTTCTCAATTAGATCGCAGCCAGAGCGTCTAATCTACAATTGATAAGTGTGCGCATGACTTGTACGTAAAATATAATCTTCTGTTCTAGGTACGTACGTTAACATTAATACGGTGAAATTTCAATTGAGTGAGTCGCCATAAGTAGCGATTAACAAACAAACAAACGAATTGGTAGACACTCTTACCTTTTGTTATTGTTTTGGGTTTAAGCATACAGACTTATCGATTGGGGCACTATTGACGTGCACTATTGACGTCATTTCAATTGCACTTGAATTAAGCTTGGACTAATGTCCTTGCTTTAAAGAGAGCTATTCGGTTGCATAACTGAGTCGCACGCACTTTCATCTATATGCTGTTTATTTTATTAAATCGTTATTCAGATT
Source organism: Pocota personata (assembly GCA_963082735.1). NCBI lineage: Eukaryota > Metazoa > Arthropoda > Insecta > Diptera > Syrphidae > Pocota > Pocota personata. The sequence goes on along the minus strand of OY720430.1, from coordinate 23,980,190 downwards.
AAATCGTATCTTTCAGCAACCCAAAAACCAGTTAATAAGGGAAGTACCGTTATACGCATATTTTGTCAAAAATCTGGTACGCCAACTTTTAGCATATGTCCGCCATAGTAATAAATATAAAATTTGAATAAAATCGTTGGAGTAGTTTTCGAGAAAATCGATTTTTATTTATTTTAGGGTTAAAATGAGAAATTTGAGCCTTCTGAACCGATGGATTGTCATGAAGTAAGAGCACCCTTTTTATTAATCTAACTCTCCTTTTTAATTAAATAGATTCTCCTAAGCGTCTTAGAACATTAACTTAGTATTCTCCCGTGATGCTGGATAATCTATTAACAGGATTCCTTGTGAGTCCCAAAGCTCTGTTTTTATGATGTTCTCAGCCAACGGTACGACCTTAACCTTTGTGGGGGCTGGATCCACTACATGGACTCCTGCTTTGACTCCGGGTCATTTCATCTCCAGTAACAATTTTGTTGATAACTTGTGCTGGATTGTCGCCACACAGCTCTGAAAACAGCTGATTTTTGACATATGTACTTTCACCCTTTTAGTTTGAGTCGACTATGTTTCATGAGGGCTTATTCGATTTGTAGGACAATTTCATGTGTTGTGACGTATCTTGGTCTTCCAGGGCTGTCATCATAATCTACCTTGTTGACTCTCTACCTCGTTTAAATAAGCCCGACCACTTGTAAACTAAGGGCAAGAAGTTCCTAAAACTGTTGCATTTCACTTCGTATATTTTCCATACTTTTTCCTTGTTTTGTGAGGAATTTAATTATTGCGCGGAACTCAATATTTGACATTTTTCGAATTACCACAGAACTAATTGGTAAATCAACATGAAATTTCGCATTTATACCTTAAAAAGAATTCTCGTTTCTACTTTCACCCTTATTCCGTGAACTTAAAATATCCCCTCAGTAGGTGAATGGAAAAATATCGAGGATCTTATCTTTTCCTACATTGGAACTGAGTAGTTAAAAATTGAGTCGTTATAGAGAGATTTAGACTCTACCATTCGTATACTGAGGGGATAACGGTAGTTTTATTGCTTTGTAGAGTCAAATCTCTGTCAAGGAAGTTGTTCTAACGTCCTAAAAGCTTGGCGCGAGTACGGTTGCCAGAGTCGAAAACAAGAAAAGAAAAATTTAATACATTTTTAGGCAGACAGACTTGTTAAAGTCGGACAAGAACTTCGACCAAATTGAACGGCAAGGACATACAAATTTTCTTATTTTTCGAAAAGAAAGACGAACACAAAATATTTCATGCAACATAAAAAAAAAGTAGCGAAACTTTTAACTATCAGATGATGTCAGATGTCTAGTGTGAAGTAAAGTTGGATACAGTTTGTGTGGATGCGTTCAAAGCAAGCATTTGCAGGAAATGTTCGATGTATTTTAAAAAACAGAGGGACTTAATAATTTTTAAGAGATATGTACAAGTGATACTATTCGTTATAAAGTGGGACGTCTGGTAACCCTAGGCGCGAGGTACTTGTCATTTTGAATCCCAAAGATGAGAAAGATAATCAAGCTACTCCAAAGTACTACGAACCGATTTGTCTGTCAATCTGTGGCAGACTCTGGAATGGTTATTGAACAGAGATTGGAGACAAGTACTTATTTGAATCAGCATACGTAGCTGAAAGGTAAATTAATGGTCCGGATATTGTTTACTGTGTAAGCGGTTGTACGACACTTCCTAAAATATGGCTCTATGAATTAGTGGAAGTCCCTTGAGAAGAAATGTTATCACACAAGTCTAACACAGACAATGCTAAATTGCATTCTCTTGAATCTTTTCTACAACATTATGGCGGCTAAAACCACACTTGGACTGAGCAAAGCTTGATTGTGGTTATCAGTCCTGCTCTGTCTTGGTAGAGGTTTCGAGTAGAACCTGTTTAACTGGCTTTAATACTAGTTTCTTACTGGAGGCTCAATTGCAGAAAGAAATGACTTGAAAAATCGTAAAGACGATGTTTCTACACTGCCGGATATAAGATGGACGTCGGACCAGGAGCTAGTGTTCTTGTGAAGTCCAAGGAATCAAGCCGAGATCGCAGTCATACTTCAGATCATAAGGATGTTCGAAAACAATATCTCTGGGAAGGTACAATCGTTAAGATTCTGGAGTTAGCGATAGTTAGATCTAAAGTGAACTCGGCATATTAATAGCTAATGCGATAGTCCTGGAAATTGAGTGGACACTGCGCCATCTATATACATGCGGATTTTCTCGGTGTAGTCCACAATTAATATTGCAGCAGTTGTAGGGATGAGTAAAAAATTGAATCTGTTTGTCATCTACTTTGCGAATATTCCAGGGCATGGATGACAAAAGGATGAGGATTCTTGAGAGTCACTTCTTTGATAAGCTGGGAGGCGTGAAGGATTTCTTGAGATTTATAATGTGCCGGTCTGTTTAAACTAAGCTTGATAGTTGGTTATTTTGTCTTATCGCACCAGGTGCTGATGAAATCCAGACAAATAGAATTAGCAGACACATATGTACACAACCAACAAATAATTGTGCTAATTTGTTGTAAATTAACAATATAATCCAGCGTAAACTATTTCTACATTCAACAAGTAAATAAGTTTACTAAAAATACTACTACCTCAATCATAACTTAGTCATTCGGGGTGAACAGAGTTCGCTTGGGTCAGCGTTACAGTCTAAAAATAAACAACAACAACAAAAATAAATAATAATCACCTGATGGGTACATAATTAAAGCGAAAAGGCATAAACTAAACCATTCAACGGAAAGCAAAGAAATGCGATAACGTTCTTAGTTTTCACAACAAAGTGGCAATTTAATATTTTATCTTCAATGCAGAGATTCAAATACCAAACATCGTTATCTTAGAAATTTATTTGTTTACAAGGCCATTTTATCGCATTATTACCCGCAATTCTTTCTCTGGAAGGAATGCGAGTGAGTTTATGTAAATATGATAAAGATATATATATATATACATTTTTTTTTCTAAGAAGTCAACATTACGAAATTACTATTTTTAACCTATGAGAAATAAGAAAGTTGTGAGTCGATGCATGTACGAGTAAGTAAAGTCCAAAGAAAGTCGAGCTTCATTGTGACATTTAGATTTAACGTCAAACTTGACGTGATGAATCACTAGCTTGTCATTCACTGTTTTTTTTTTGTCAGCGATATCAGTTTGTTGTGAAAAATTCAAGCAGGTCGTATCAAAAACTGTCACACTAACTTGAATGACGAATCGGCACAATGGAGGTGTAGACTCTTTCAAATATTTAATACTTCAACTCATGTGGATGTGCTAATTAAGCAATTTAAGAAGAAAAACAAAAGAATAATAATAATAAACAAATCATCCGAAGAAATCCGATCGTGCAAAGTCATGTTGGTCAATTAGACATTGAAACGTCAGGAAACAGTTCATGTTCATTTATAGCTTTGTTTATCATCACATCGTTGGGTTAACAAAAAAGACAAAAAAAAAAAAAAAAAAACTAAAAACATTTACGAAATGCAATCTGTATTGCGCAATATGCCAGTATCGGAAATGACGCAGACTGATTTGAGCTAAATAACATTTTTTCACACAAAGTTCTGCATCGAAATTTCAAAAGGAAATGATTTAAATTCAATGATGATGGGTAATTCATTTAAAGATTTCGAAAAAAAGGTCATATTTAGTACACTATAATTTCAAAATATGATAATTTTGGATTACTAACACACACACACATATCTGTGTAATTCTACGACAATCTCATAAAGTAACGAATGTTACCGAATTCATGTTACGTGTTCCTTTTTTTAAAATTAATTTTAAGACTTACTAAGTTTAACACTATTAACTAGTCCAACATTTTGTTTTATAGTTTTAGTTGCCTAATTTTGCTCATCTGAATATAGTTTGAAACTTATTCATTTAGATTGAGAGTACTATGTCGCCTGATGTAACATGAGCTCTCTGAGCATTAAGTAGGAAATGAATAAACATGGGCTTGTTTCTTTGCCTAAACTAGTTCCCTTATATACTCGTACAAAACAAAGTGTTGCCATATTTTAATAATTTATATTACAATATATAGGACAGTTGGGTAGAGATTTATTTCTACTTTTGAAATAAAATGTAACATGAGTAACTAATTTGATAATCCTGTGTTTTATTTATTAAAAGCAATAATACGGAAGGATGTTATCAACATGCTATTAAATTACGAACATAGATCAACAAATATTTCACGTTGGTATGCTGAGCTTTTTCACTAATACTTTTACTTTTTATGCACACCGTTGTTTCTGAGGAGATATTACCTATTAGTGCAATTGGTCAAACAAATATTTGATACCATACGAGGGTGGGTCAATAAGTCCCAGAAAATTAGGACAAATTGTGTCGTCACCTTAAATTAATTTTTTTTTTGTCAAGAATTATCTTTCAAAAGAACGCACCCAAATTTTCAGACAGATCTGTCAAATAGTTTTGTTGTGGCAGCCATTTTATATAGACGCCTACTAGCATTTTCGTTAAAATGGAAAAGAAGTGAATTTCGAGTGCTCATTAAACACTATTTTTTGCGAGAAAAAACTATCACGCAAACCAAACAAAAGCTTGACAAATATTATGGGGACTCTTCACCATCGATTGGAACCATTCACCACTGGTTTACTCAATTTCGGTGCGGTCGTTCAAGCACAAGTGACGCCGAACGTTCTGGTCGCCCAATTGAGGTCACCACACCAGAAATGGTCGACAAAATCCATGGTTTGATAATGGATGATCGGCGAGTGAAAGTGCGATAGCTTGAAGAGGCCACAGCCTTAGCACATGGCTCAGTGATTTCGATTTTACATAAATATTTGGACATGAAAAAGCTTTCCGCAAGATGGGTGCCGCGTTTGCTCACAATCGACAACAAACGCATTCGTTTGACAACTTCAGAGGTGTGTTTGGTGATGTTCCAGAAAAATTCGGCTGAGTTTTTGCGCCGTTTCGTAACCGTGGATGAAACCTGGATTCACCACAACACACCAGAAACCAAGGAACAGTCAAAACAATGGACTTCTCCTGGTGAATCGAAGCCGAAGAAGGCCAAGGCGGGTTTGTCAGCAAATAAGGTCATGGCGACAGTTTTTTGGGATGCGCGCGGTGTTATTCACATCGATTACCTTGAAAAGGGTAAAACAATCACCGGCGCATATTATGCAGAGCTGCTGGATCGATTCCAAGCCGATTTGAAGCAAAAACGGCCGCATTTGGTCTGTTTATACCGAAAAGAGTGTTCCTTAATTCATTTTTCAGGGACTTATTGACCCACCCTCGTATATCATTCGACAAGTTCGATTCATCCTTGACGGATTGTACTATCCTATCCTATCCATTAACTTCTTCATAATTTTTTATATAATTTTATAAACTTTGGCCATGTTACGCGATTTTATTTCGTGTCACATAGTAAAATAGCTGTAACAGTTGACCTAAATAATTGTTGACATATGCACATGAATCTCCTGGAAACTGGCATAACAGCGTGTGGCGGTGTGTCAGTAGGTGTTTTTGAAAAATTGAAAAACACTATGAAGACTAACCCACAAGGAACATAAGTACGCCTAGCTCAAAATTAAAGGCCTCAAAACCTGTTACATATGGACGAACTGGCGAAGTGATATGGCTCAAACAATTTCTCTTTTGACCATGATAATATTAATATGTACACATATGTATTTTACAGGGTGCATCTTTATTATATCTTTGTGTTACAATCAGTGCATTGCAATCAATATATTATTACTATCTGTGGATAGGACATAAGAGCTTGCAAGGCTAATTTGTCAATATAATAATAATTGTTTATTGAATATAAATCAAAACAAACAATTCATCCTCTACCGGGATGCGAACATAGATCAGTCGTACAAAAAATATATTCGTGTTGAATACACGAAGGTGCTATACCTACAACCTACCTGTCCCTAGAGCAACAATTGCATCAATTCGAACAGACCGGTACTAGAGGGCTAATAACATTACGGGGATTTTCAAGCCATGGAATTTGATCGGAAATAGACTGATCACTGATCAAGTTTATCGCAGGATCGTTCCCCGCCCGTTTACCATGATTTCCTCAAACTTATTTGAAAGAGCTTGTACGGCTAATTTGTTGATATAATAATAAAAAATGAATAAGAAATTCAAAAATGCATTCCCCGACGGGATTCGATTACAAACATAACTGTAGCCAAATTTTTGGAAGTGAAAGATCGTTTACATTTTTTAGGGAATCCGAGGCATCTAGACCGCCTTTAGCAAAAACTTTAACCTGCTGACGCCAGCAAAGGTTCAAGCTAACAAACGCACCAATCTCAAGCATTAATGTCATTAGATTCCTCAACATCGATTTGATACAATTGGGAGTTTCCATTAGAGACAATGTCACCAACACCATAAGCTTGAAGCTTGTTTAAGCGCTATCACAGGCTTTCATTACTATGTTGATGAATGTATTGATTCCACTTTTAAGGCAGGTACGCGATTATATTCCCTGTGGACCATTGTTGCCGATAACTATACAGGCAGTAATTAAAAAGATGGTATCTTTCGAGATACTTTCATTTAAGGTGGAAACAATGATCTTCATAATCTTGGAAAGCATTAAAGTTAAAGCTATGGGTAGCTAGTCAGAAGGTGAAGTTTTATCGTTCTTTTCGGGTATTAGACGTGCGTAATAGTGAATACTACGACCCCTGACAGACTGCATTTCGTAGTATTCGATGACTTTGGCGTTAAGTAATATACTTCGACGTTTGTGTTGTCTGTCATAACAAATAAAAATAGAAAATTCAAGAAAAATGATTTACTTTTGTGCCAAATGATGAATAAAAAGAAAATTCAAATACTTGAAAGCGAAAGTGCATACCTAAGAATTGTCAAAGAAGCTACGAAGACTAGCCAATAGAGAAAAATTGGCGCTGCAATCAGTAAGAAGATGGTGGTATACCAGCAAAAAATTGCGAATCTCAATACCAGGTATATTTCATGGTATACTAGCTTTTTACGTAGTATTGCAGTGACAGACATGTGGTATAGAACGTAGTATTGCTATACCAGCAGTCTGTCTCCCACATAAGTTTCCACTACTAGAGGTTTTGTCAGGGTAAAAAAACATCTTCTGATCTATCTAATAATAATTATTTTTTTTATTATTAAATGCATCGCGTGCCTGAATGAGCCAACGTTTGTGCTGACTATTCAAACCTGCATCAAGAGTCGCAAGTTCAAATCCCGTCGGCACACGGAACACAATCGTCAGTAAACTTGGCTACACTGGTGTTGTCCATGGTATGGTCTAAAGCTGTAGTAGTTATTCAAGCACGCGATGCAATTAATATTTAATTAAACAAAAAACAAAAAAATTCATAATGAAATGACATTGGACGCACGTGCACGTCACTCAGTTGCCTATGAATTATTGTTCTTAATCAGCTACAACACATAAGATAGCGAATTGTGATGTTGGAGAATTGATCACAGAAGAAAGGTTCGTTCCCTACCCTTGGGCCACATGCTTTATTCTTTGTGCAATTTTCCAACAATGCTTCATTCTTTACTTATCAAATTATAAGTCAATTAGTATCCTGCCTAAAATCGGGAGGGTTTTTAAGTTGTTGTATGATAACAAATCAATTTTATTCACAAGCGAAAGAAAAGAGGTCATACTGCTGAACCAATTTAGGTTAAAAATAAACCACTCGACAGTGGATGCTTTTATCAATCTGGTAAAAGAAGTACAGCAGCATGCCCAATACACATCGAAAAAGTCGAATTCATAAACTCTTAATATATGAATTTCCATTAAACAAAATCATCTCGAAAGTGTATCTGAATAAATTTTTTGTAACACATACTAACCACACGACAGTTAAGGTATTTAATATAAATGATGGTTTGCCACAGGGCACAGTCACAGTACCTCTTCTGTTTAATAAACAGCATACATATGTATATATCTCTGATATTGTGAGGGATGTGGATAATTCGATAGCGTTCCCTGACGATGTTTTTCTGTATGCATCTGTTTCGAAAATGGAGGAGATACAAAGTCAGCTCCGAGCTAAATTTAACACACAAAATTTGCAATCTCACGATAGTTACTCTAAAGTTCACAGGGTCTTATGGGTGTGGGAATAGAGCAAAATGGCAAAATAATAATAAATCAGTCGATGAGGATTTATAATTAAATAAACTGCACGACTGAGTCGCAGGTACTTGTCCAGTTGGAACTGTGAAATAAGGTTTTTTTTCAAGGATGAAAACAGAGTCTTCATCGGCAGAGTCGAACAGAAAAGAATATCGGGTATTTATGGAGATCTGTTTTGCGAGGTCTATCTGAAGGAGGTCGACATTGAAAGAATTTAAACGCCACTCCAAACAGCGGTCTATTCGTCAATCCTATAAATACATGTAGAAGAGGTCTCACAGGCGAGTAAGATCCAATCCAAACTTTCTGAAGATTTTTCGAGAACTGAAAGGTGCAACAATGGCCGTTTGGGAGAAAATCCGTCAGCAGAAGTTCAAAAATCTCATTCAGGGACTAATTAGGGCTAGAGGATCTATTTTTCTTTCATACTTTTGCGGTATAAAAAAGTGATTAATAATCCAGAATCTGTGTTTGGTTACGTTCAATATCATATCTACTTCCTTTTTCTAATCATCAAAGCCAAAGGGTTAAAGAATTTTCTATATGTAAGTTGTAGAAGTACTCTTCATTCAGTTGTTCAGTCAGCAAATACAATTGAATTTTCATAAGATCGACTGCGAAATCTCAGAGTCTATCTACATGCACCTAAATCTTCGCATAACAATAAAAAGTAACTAGTTACCTCCAACCTTTAATTAATAACTGCACAGCCTGAATACCCCAGCGTGCAATTCACAATAAATAAAAACCTGCTTTGGTCTACCCATGTAATTACTGACACATCGCTGGACTAGATAACAATAGACTAAGCGTTCAGTTTTATAAACCACATAAAATTCCAGGGTAAGTCCCGCGACACGCAACAATCCGTTGAATGACTTAACTCCAATTTAATTGTAATTGAATTAAATTTTTGTAGGGTAATTAAAGAAGAGTTAAGTACATCCGCTGAAATGTACCTCAAGTTCTAAAATCTAATAGATACTCGTAGTAGTTGTAGTACCAGACAAAAAAACGACAGGAAATCGATAAGCTCTGTCAACAGACTTTCGATAACAAAGTTCTGTGTATAGATTACGTAAACCAGTACAAAAAGCACTGCACTCCATTCCGTAATGTGATTGACCTCTGAACAGCGGGAATTTTTCATTTTTTTTTTATTATTCAAATTCGCACTGTGTAGCAGATACATAACGTTACACACCTGAAGTTGAAACTTCATTATTATCATCATCAACCATAACCGGCACGACCAAGTTGAATGTACTTTGAATGCCGTATTCACGATTTGCAAAGTTTAAATTTCACTTTTTTTTTAAACGACTTCTAGGTTTGTATCTTTCTCTCGAATTTTAGCTATAAAAAACGTTACATACGAGTAGAGAAGAAAAGATATAAAACTTCAGAAAATTTGCGTGCAAACATCAAATCATGTTTCGTTGTAAACCGTTTGAGTTTTAATAGCATGTATTCGTAGAGCCCCATGGAAATTGAAAATAATAAAATAGAAGAGTGGAAGTCGTAAATGTATCTGCAAATGAAAAAGTCATTTAAGTTTGATGGAATTTTATAGATGAATGCGTCTAATTACGACATGGCCAGATGATTATGATGATGAAGGCGATATAAAAGCGGAGAAGATTTAATGTATTAAGGCTATCTAGAGCATGGGAAAGTGTAATAGATATGTGTACGTAGACCGTATGTGCATCCATTGAATTCAGTGAGCTCATGGTAATCTTCTTAAGGTGTTTATGGGAGCTCTTGACACGGCACGATGAATAGATGTCAATTTAAGATTATTTTCACACATGAAACGAACTATGTAAGAAGGTTACATTTCGGAGTGTGTAAGGAATTCGAAAGTTACTGCAGAGAGTGCAAATAGCATTAAATTGAATTACAAATTCCACTCATGATGGAAAGTGCAATTTCTTTTAACATCAGAAACAAAATTACTTGAATTATTAATACTCTTCACAGGACTGATGATGTAGTTTATTGAAATTCTTAAAAGTTATATTTATTTCTGGTAATTCATCTTCGTGATGACATCACATAATCATCAGCGTTTTGATGGTTATATTATAATTTTCTGGTCTAACAGGAAGACGACATGCAGCTATTACGTTGAGGTAGTAAAAAGCGTGCAGCAATAACCTTCCAACAACATCGATGTGGAAGTTAAACGAAGATTGACACTTGCCAGACAAGTACCTATACCGTGAAATGATTATTATGGAACCGCAAATATTTGCAGTAAAAGCATACGTTTTACGCTACCAAAATAATAGCGGTTATACCGTTAAAGTTATTACCTTCGTTCTCATTTTTATTGTTCTCTTCCTTTAAATGTCAAGGAACTTTTTAAATGAAATTTGCATGAGTACAAAAATATACAAATGACTCGAAACTCGCGGAAATACTTACTCTTTTAAGGATACATTGACCTAAATTCTTTCGAGTATTGCTAATATTGTAAAAAAAAATGTATTCAATAGGCACGCTAAGGTAAGGTAGAACGTATAACTTTTAATGTGAAAGGTTTCGCAATTCTGGACACTGTCACTCATTGTAATGCTGAGAATATTTAGCGGACAGTATTTGGTATGATATCAAATTACCTAGCTTTAGAGGAGCATACAGTAAAGTTACAATTCGTGTAAAACGGATCGTACGTGTACTCTATTCCCCATCTTCTAACTCACCCATAATAAAATGAGCTTGGCGTTACGAAATTCTTAAAACGGAGGATATTTCTACGATTTTTAAGAAATTTTGTCAAAAAACTATTGTTACACCTTTTTCTAGCAGAAAATGGGCGTGACCCCAAAATTTCCAACCAAATTTCAGGGATTCTGTCCAAATATTCACAATAAGACTTAACCTGCGCCGTAAATAGCTTTGAAAAAAAAAAAACAATACATTTTTAAAAGAAAATGCCCCCAAAAAGTGGGCGTGACAATGTGTAATGAAGTACGAAATGTAGAGAAAGTCAGCGTCTACATATTTTGTAAAGACAATATTTTTCAGTTGCTAGCAAAAATATTGAGTAAAACAACACTATTTTAAAAGTAGCCGTGGTGTAGTGGTAACATCATCGCTTGTCACACTGTTGATTCACGGTTCGAATCCTGATGTCAAAAATCATCTATTTATTTCGCATGAAATAAATAAAAAAGTCGATCACTTGCGAAAGCTAAGACAACTCTACTATGAAGGCATAACACTGGCAGTAGGGTGGTCATATGGCCAAAATGCAACTTGATCGTGATGACGACATCAGGAGGACGGAAAGAAATACAGTGAATCATAAGCAACGACAATAATAGCGAAAACAAACAAAATACTCCCCAGTTATCTGGACAGCCACCCTTGGGGTTTACAGAAACTTAATATCACCTGAGTTTCAAACCACACCACTCTGTCTTTCTCTCTGTCTCTTCCTTTCCACAAAAACGCACGTGTTCTAAAAATTAGTATAAGGGTATTCATATCCCCTTTAACACGTGCAAATTATAAAAAAAAAAAAGTGGGCGTATCTGTGGGCGGGTTTTAAAATACTCGTATATTGCACTTTCAGGCCCAAAAAAAATGGTGACATACGGACGGATGGACATGGCTAGATCGACACAACTTTTGACGCTAATTACAAATATACCTTCTCTAAATGCAAAAAAAAGCCGCACTCGAGTAAAATAAGAAATTTTGACTTTGACCTTCTCTGTTTCGGTTTTTTTTTTTTTTTTAACCGAGAAAGCCCTTTTATTATCGTGTAATTAGGATTCTTAATAGTTCTTTTGTTCGAGGATTCTTTGTTTTTGAATTCGCCTAGGTTTTTTAATCGATTTTTGGCTGTGAAGTGAAAAGTGTGCAATGAGCAGGAGGCAGTTAACAAAATCTGAAAAGGATCAAATCCTGGCTTTTAAGAAGGAAGGTAAAACGATGAGAGAAATTACTCGTCTATTAGGATTGAATGAGTCCACCATAAGAAGATTTTTAAAAAAATACCAAGAAAGTGGTGTGTTAAAGCGTAAAAGTGGAAGCGGTCGTAAACGACTCTTAGAATCGACTACCATATAAAGAGGACAACGTTAAGGAACCGTTTTGTTACTGCACAAGTAAGAAGAGATATTGGGGAAACCACCGGAATAGACATCTCTGTGACAATAGTTCAAAGACGGCTTAGCAAAGCAGGTTTGTTTGCCTACCGGATGGCAAAGTAAAACACTTCTTACGCCTACGAAAAAAAAAAATAAAAATCTAGAATGGGTACGTAAAAGGCAGAATTGAATTAACCTGGAATTTTCAGACGGAAAGGCCACAGTTCAACGTCGACCTGGAGAACGGTTGAATGAGGAATGTGTAGCAGCTCGTCCGTAAAGGTCCAAAGGTGTCAGGTTTCGGGAATTATAACTGCCGGTGGAGTTGGCGTTCTATTGATAGTGGATCGATCTATAAATGCTGTAAAATACAAAGTCACAGAAAATGGAGTGGTTCCCACTATAGACCAAGTCAGCCAGTACTACACGTGTGTTGTGCTTCAGGACAATTCCGCATTTGCCATCGTAAACCACGAACAGAAAGGAATTGAAATTATATCTCCACTCTTTCAACAATACAGTGAACAGAGCAAGTCAAGTCGAAATATTCTGTTTTACTCGAGTGCGAATTTTTTGCATGTTAGTGTATACTTTTGAGGGTCTGTCATTATTATTTCTTTGTGTTGAAAGAAGATTCAACAGGAGTCAAACTTTTTTACCTCGAGGTGTTGATGCAATGCCTTAACCATCACGGTTACGGCGGCGTTCCTTTTGGCTATGTCAGAAGTAATACTAAGCCTTGTATTCGTTCGTAATGTTACGAGGGCAAGGTGAAAAGTTCTCGGCCTGACGCAGAGATGGCGTTCCAATCAGCAAAAATTTATGTTTCTTGCCTGGGTGCACCTCTAATTATTATACGAATTTTTGCAGTAGACGTCTTGCGTGTTTTTCGTTAGGGATAAACTTGAATATCGTGCGGTGATAAAATTCTTCGTTTTGGATGGGTTAACCCCTAAGGAAATTCATCCAAAGTTGACAAAAGTTTACGGGGACTCTGCTCCTTTCATGTCAACCGTTAAAAAGTGGGCAGCTGAATTTAAAAGTGGTCGCACGTCCCTCGAATATGACCCACGTGAAAGACGGCAAAAAACCGCAACCACACCCGAAACCATCGCAAAAGTGCATGATATCGTGTTGGACGATAGGCGAGTGTAGGTGAGTGAGATAGCTGAGGCTGTGTGTATATCGGAAGAGAGGGTGCGAAACATCTTGCACAAAAACTTAGGGATGCGAAAGCTCTGCGCAAGATGGGTGCCGCATTTGCTGAATGCCGATCAAAAGCAAATACGCAAACGAATTTCGCGGCAATCTTTGCTCCGATTCAATAGGGATCTGACCAATTTTGTGCGGTAATTTGTCACCATGGATGAGTCATGGGTCCACCACTACACGCCAGAAACGAAACAGCAGTTGAAGCAGTGGGTTAAAGCCGGTGGTTCAGCGCCAAAGAAAGCGAAGTCGATCGCATCTGCCGGAAAGGTCATGGCCAGTGTGTTTTGGGATGCGAAAGGGATCCTGTTAATTGATTACCTTGGGAAAGGCAGAATAATTACAGGCGAATATTTATATTACTCCAACCTTCTGGATACCAGCTGGATACCAAAATTCGCGAGAAGAGGCCAGGCTTGAAGAAAAAAAAAATCATCTTTCACCAGGACAATGCACCTGTACACAAGTGTGCGTTGGCGATTGGAAAACTGAGGGATTTGGGGTACGATTTGCTCTGCCATTCGCCCCTATTCAGCTCATTTGGCACCATCTTCGCATCCAAGCAGAAGTTGTGATGAATATTTTCACAGCCTTCTAGACTCTCACTTCCGAGAAGGAATACTGATGTTGGAGAAACGCTGGACCAGCTGGACCAAGTGTGTTGAAGCCAAGGGAGATTATGTAGAAAAATAAAATCATTTTTTAACTGAAAATAGCAGTCTTTAATTGTCAGCCCGAGAATTTTTCACTTTGTCTCGTATTATTGCCGTTTCCGAATAGGATTGAGAAGCTCCTAAATAACGCAGTTTTAGTCCCAGATGGGGGGTGAAAAACCTTTTTTAAAAAAAGTGGCTCTTACTGGGATTAAAAACTTGAACTTCCGCTTTGTAGTCCAAAGCACTAACTACTCAGCCACGGTGTTGCTATGCAAGGACGATAAAAAAAAGTCTGATCATTAATTTCATTTTCAATACGTAGTTACTCGTACCTTGTTATCACTATGCTTAAATGGCAACTCCTTTCTTATGCTGCTTTTATTATAAGAAATTGCTCAATACCAACAATTTTGTGTGAGCTTCAGCTATTTGATTGCAATACTAGAAATGCCTTATTAAACAACAGAAACATTGTATAAATATCTACTTCCTTTAATAACACTCACAGATGCACCTATATCCTAGGTTGTTATGTTTTATAGCAAAGTCAGTGGAAGCAACATTTTTCAGTGTAGGTATGTACGAAGGTAGGTAGCTATCGTGATGAGAGAAATTTCCAAACGCTTACCATTACATATTTTCATAGAGAGCGAAGCCAGAAAAGCAGAGTACGAGTATAGGATGGGCACACTGCTTTGACGGAACGATTTCAGTAAGGGCTGATTAGAGAAATGAAGGAGGGAGATGTGGACGAGTTTCTCATTTCTGCTTGCAGCATGCGGCATGGAATAACATTTACTCGAATTTGGGTAGTCTTCATGAGTATTGGTTAGGTAACTTGGAAGTTTGGGAAGTGACAGGAAATAAGAGAAAAGCATGCATATAGATTTTACTGTTTAGAAGCTAGAAGGTGGTGACAGACAGACAGACAGACGGACATATAAGCGAGAGCAATATGGTTTCTGTAGTCTATTTACTGATTTTATTCGTCTCATTTATTGGGCTTGCTGGAATCAGGAAGATTTTATTTGTAAGACAATTTTTTGTTTCCGGTTAATAGGCGACTACTTAAACCAAGATCTATAGTTTAACAAACAAATACCCGACTTATTACAGCTCGGCTGTCAGGCATAAGTACCAGTTTCATTATTTTAAATGGATCCCCAAAGTGTATATATTTATTATCAGCATCAAAAATTATGTCGATCTAGCCATGTCCGTCCGTTTTTATGTCATGAAGCAGTACAAGTATAAAAAATGTTAAAATCTGCTCACAGACAAGCCTACTTTTAAAAAAATGTAATTTTCCTCATTTTGATTGCAAAATTATGGTCCTCTACATTTCGTTCATACATTACACATGACAACGCCCACTTTTTAGGGGCGTTTTCTTAAAAAAAAAAAAAAAAAAACATTGATATTGCCATTTACGGTGATGGTTAAGTCTTATTGTGAATATCAGAATCTGTAAACTTCAGTTACAAATTTTGGGAGCCACGCCCACCTTCTGCTAAGAAAAAGTTGTAGCAACAGTTTTGTGATAAAAATTGCCGAAATATCCTCTGTACAGAGATATCATTGGATCTGTTTTTAAAATTTCGCAACGCCACGCTCACTTTATTAGGGGTGAGTTAACAGATGAGGAATAGGGTATCATACGATCCGTTCTAGATAAATTGTAGCTTTACTGTATGTTTTTTTTACAAAGATACATTAGCTACAAGTACGCAACAACAATTAGCACACAAGTACGCTGCTTAATCACTTTTAGCAAAACGCACGAATTTAATATATTTGAGCCATGTAGAGGAAGAATAAACAGAACAGTTTTTCATCCGACCTGACCTACACAAATATTCAACTATATTTTCCCACACACCAAACACCTGTTAAATAGTATCTCCGGTGCATTTTTTTTTTCTTATATACTGCAACAACTTGTATTGTTTAGTGAGTACACAAGATAATATTTACTCTATGCAAATATTTGTGACCCACATTCACTAGGTACATCACCACTTTGAATATGAAGCAGATGTCGATGCGATACACTAGATTTTATGCAAAAGAAAAAGAGAAAAGCGCATTACTTGCTTCGTAATAAATGTTAAGCAATAAATTTAAGCAAAAAAGAAAAGTAAAAGCAAAAACAGTTTTGCAAATACTCACTTTCCATGTGCAAATATTGATCTCCGGATGGTAACAGCTACAAATCAATGTTGCCATCTACGTATCTCAGAAGTTCATTTGACAAAAATTTAATGAAAAAGACGAGACGGCGATATGAAATTTCTTTCTATTTAACTACTCCGACCTTGATTCAATTAAAATTCCATCTCAATTCTATGCACAGTAGATAGAACATTCAATGGAGTAATCGAAAAATCACAAGCAGACAGATGGACAATAATCAAATTAAATTCCCCGGGGAGGGGCGTTTACCAATTGATAGAGAAATTCTTTTAATTTGATAAATAAACGTTTTGTTTTTTGTTTTGCGCTAGCAGAGGAAATTAAGTGGATTTTGTAGAAAAGGGATAGTAAACGCTGAACAATAGAATAGATTGTGCTACAATCCATCTACTTCTTCATCTGTATGCTGATATGCTTCTCGGTATATTTCCACATCTATTACCAAAAGAAACTGTCTATTTGTATACTAATCCATCAGTTTGTACTGCATCTGCTTCTAGATAATGAATTACATTTTATCTCTCTGATAGCATACGTTCAATAAAATCCTTTTTTTTTTTTCAAGCACGACGCCGTTGGTTTATCTTATCGCTTCATAGTGAATGTATCATAAACTTTAGGCATGTACTCGTACTCGCACTATCACGTACTTTGAATGTACTAAAACTTCCCGAGTGCCTTTGCCCTAATAAAAGTTTAATTCTAGCCATTTAATTGCCGAATGGAGGGTTGATAGCTTAACGATAAATTTGAATGTCCTTGACAAGTGTCTCAATCAAAAGTGTATGGATACTCTATATGTAATAGATATGGTCGGTCCTATCTGACATTAGACGAAGTGTGTAGATACTATAATGTAATTAATTTATTGGTGGAGTCCGATATGACCACCATCACTGTGATATAATCAACAAAATGATAAGCAATAAAATATTTCCGATGATGTTGCTGAGCTAATGTCATCGAGGGCATAGTACTCTTATATAGTCTAATTTTCGGGAAAAATAGTAATGTGTACATTACGGAGTGTCATTAATTATTTTCCTCATATACTCGTATGTATGTATGCTGGTAGCGGGTTATTGTTGCTATGAGAATTTTGTGGTTCTAGGGGTGACAAATTGAATCTGTATAATAATTGTGTTCATTAATTTTCAAAGGGAACTTAATTGTGTTAAAAAAGGACACGGGTCATTGATTTCGATGCAAGAAAGTAGATAATTTGTTTGACAAATGACAAAATAAATGTAATTAGAAAGAAAATCAAGTAAAACGAGGCTAAGAGAGGGATTTATTAATCTAACTTATCTCTCAGGAAAATCGAGTAATTACAGAGAAAAAGGTCGTTGAAATAAATATGAAAAAAAAAAAATTAAGGAAAGGTTACACTAGCATAAGTCGGAAAGTACGAGTAGGTAGATGTTGGTTAGTATGAACGAGTTATTGCACTGCTGCCCTTTTGCCTGTTTTTAACAAAAATTTCATTTGTTTTTGTCAACTTTGACTGGAGAAAATAATAAACGACTGGGTCGCACGTACTTGCACCTGCATATATGCCGTTTAATCAAACAAAATCGTTAAAAATATCTTTTTCTTTCAAATTCGTTAAAATTTAACAAAAAAAAAATTTTAATTTTTCCAAAACTTTCGAACAAAATCGGTTGAATCATAGCCGAGATATAGCAAATTTGCCAAAACCAGCTAATAAATAAAGTACTGTTATAAGCAAAAACTTTGTACGCCATCTGTTGGCATATCTCCACTGTAATACAAATATTAAATTTGAACAAAATCGTTAGAGCCGATTTCGATTAAATCGATTTTTTACTAAATTGGTCATTGAATACGATTTCGCCTGGAATTGTGAACCCATAGACCCCGGTCCACCCAGAAGAAAATCCGTCCAGAGATTTAGGCTACAGTCGGACATATGTACATACAAACATGCAGACAGACAGACATAATTGAGAGACTCACTTTTTTTTTGAGGTTCTATTAGGTGCGCAACTAAGATGAAAATGCAACTTTATTGTGAAAAAATGGTTACAAATGAATCATTCAAAGTATTGTCCATCGCTAGCTACAACTTGTTCCTATCTTTCTGGCTGAGCTCGAACACCGTTACGGTAAAAGTGTTCATCTTTTGAGGCTATCCACGAATCAAGCCATTTTTTCATGTCTTCATATGAGCGGAACTGCTGGTCAGCCAGACCATGTGCCAACGAACGGAACAAGTAATAATCGGATGGCGCAATATCTGGGTAATATGGTGGGTGGGGTAGGACTTCCCATTTGAGCTTTTCCAGGTAGGTTTTAACGGGTTTGAGGCCGAGCATTGTCATGCTGTAGAATCACTTTTTCGTGCCTCTGCTCGTATTGTGGCCGTTTTTCGTGCAGTGCTCGGCTCAATCGCATCAATTGAAGTCGATACCGTTCCCCAGTGATTAGAGATTAGAACGGCCAAGGTAGAATTTTGATTCTATTACCGGTGACCCAGTTTTTTTGTGGCTTTGGCCGTATGTTTTGGATCGCTCTCTGGCTGGAATGTCCAAATTAGGGGAACATTTTCTTCTGCCTACGGAAGAAGTACGTTTTAGCCATTGTTGCATTGTAGATGTGACTGACTCCATAACAGGATTATCTTTCCCAAACCACTATGTTCCTACCGTCGTGTTTCACGATCTTTTCGTGTAGCGTGGATCATATGCGGAATTGGATGGATGTCTAGGGAAGCGCCTACCATCGGATCCAAATAAATTAAATATTCGTCCAATTTTAATGTTGAATAGCTAAATCCAGTCTATTTTTCAGACGTTTCTTATTGAGAAGTGGTACCTTTTTGGACGACTTCGCCGACAGTTTGTATTCCACCAACATTCTCCTTATTGTCCTCTGAATTTATACTTTTCAAAATCGACGAATGGATCCTTCCTGGCTGCAGAGACAATTCTGCGGTCCATTTTCTTCACTGTTTTCCTAGGTCTTCTCCTCTTCTCTCCTGCTTTGTTTTACCTTTAAGTGCATTTTCAACTTTACCCAAAGAACAGCCAACACTTGCTGCAACTTTCATGTAGCTTTTCCCCTCATTTTTAATTTTTATTACATCTGCTTCTTCAGCGGTGCAGTGCTTCTTTAGGCCCATTTTGTGTACTAAAATTTGAGTTTACTTTAATATTTTCCTTTATACAAAAACCTGTATTAATTTCTTAATAAATTTCACTTCAACCACTTTTGGAAATAGAAATATTTTTATTTTCCCGTACTACTCTTGACAATTCGTTGAATTTCATAATTAGTGCAGCTATCTTCGCCATGTGGATAACGGTAAAAACAATGCATCTCCTTAACCGCTTGTCAATTTGTATGCAGCTCAGCGGCTAAATACACTCATCGCCATAAAAAGTGGACCTAATGGTAAATCACCAAGCTGTATTTATTTGTTTGTCCATAAGTGTATGTATGTTTAAAATAGTTTCTTTTTTTTTTTTGCTTTTTAACTCATTAACCATGTTTTATAAAAAACAGATTTAGGACAAAAAGACATCTGCCAAGTGATGGTACAGTATTTCAAGTTAGGCCCCCCATATCTTATGCCCAACTTCCTTCAATTTTAATGATTTCGAACAAAATGAACTACACTTCATTCCAAACTAACAAACTAATTTCTACAACGGTTTTCAAGTTAGTCGCGGTACAAGGACCATTTTTGAAGATTTTTGAGATTCTACCACACATCTTATCACCAATTTGTTAAATGCTGATGACTTTTCGACAAGACCATTTGCACGCAAGATCAAACTAACAATGGTTCTTGAATTAGAAGTGTGAGAAGGACGAAAGGAACAGACAGATAAACAGACACGGAACGAAAAATATTTGTTTTGATCTGAAATAGAAATATCCATTGGAAAATTTGAAATCGGAGAAATAGATTTTCTCGAAAACAGCAGTACCGATTGTGTTTATTGGAACAAAAAAATTGTATAACCGTATTTTATTTACTAATGCATTTTTGAAAATGAATTATTTCTTGGATACGATTTAAACGATTTTTTAAAAATCGACATTTAGGTAATTTTGGACAACCTGTCCCATTTGTTTTAGGTCATTTTAACAGCCAAGGGAATAGAAAAGAGATAAGGTTGAGCAATTCCAGGAGATTCACTCAAAGCTCGTCTGCTGACAACACTGCTAAAGTGTAGGACCCAACTATTTGTTAGAGGCTTAAACTAATCCAAATAAGACCACTTTGTCGAAATCGCCTATACTTTGAGTATTTATTGTTACGACACACATAAATTCCTATCGATCGATATATATGATAAAATTCAGTTTATCGCTCACCCCCCCCCAAAAAAAAGTAGATAACCAACTCCCAAAACAATTTGACATATTAAACTAAATAAACTAGAAGGACAATGAACGACGACATCAATCGATTGGAATGCTTGAAACAAAAATAAATAAACAAAAAAAAACATAAAAAAAGAGAAAACATTAGGTAAAGTACACGAAAAAACAATGAACAGAGAATCGTCCTTTTGTCCATGGCATACTGCCGTTATTATGTGTACGTGCTTCATATGCCATTCAATCGATTTTCATTGGCACACAAAAGGAATCAGCGCTACTGTCCAGTTTTGTTGGTAAAAAGAATTTCTCATTTCCGTCGTCACGTATAATGAGGTGTGTGAGCACCCCCAATTCAGGTGAGGCAAAGTGATTTTTTTTTTTATATATGGATACCATATACGACTGTGGCATAGAATAAATACACAACCTATAACAGACATCGTGCAGTATACTTATTGTTATAATTACCGTTTGTAATGAATGCATAAGGTAAGGAATATGCAAACTGGTTTTTATGTCAGCTGGAGATTCCCACCAGATAATTAAGTTTGAGGCGTAACTAATCCGCCGCAAAAAAAAAATGGAGTTTTTATAAAGCTGGAATTTTCCATTCTCGAATAAAGTCTTGTCTGGCGATAATTATGAAGAGATTACGCATGACGTTGTTTTTAGGTAAAGTTTCGTGAGAGCAGCGATCAATTAGTTCGATTTTCTCTGGGGTTGCTATAAAACTGTCAAAAATAAATCCGAATTCGTAGACATCTTGTACATACCCGCCCAAATTTCCACGGCCATTTGTATCGAATTCCAATAAATAGACACACATTTTGCAACAAAATGATGTCACATTGCCCAGTCTACGGTCCTTGACCTTCAAATCATATATTTTTAAGTCAAAACACACACACAGACGCATTTGGCACATGTGTCATTCTAAAATTATATCAAACGAATTAGTTCGCGATAATAATAATTAAAAGCCAAAAAGACATCAAATGAGACCACAACCACGGCAGACACAAACGTCACTCATTCGCATGAAAACCGGTGACAACACCGGCTAAAAAAAAAAAGGTTAAAATTAAAACTCTTATCCCATTTTACGTAAGAATTTTGACTCATAAGTAGGTTTCCTAAGATAGCATGTACCTAACTTATTTTTATCAGTTGACTTTGTTATCGACTGGTGCGTGCGTTTTAACAGTCATCAAACACATACTCACCTCAGATGGTGGGTGACCTTACATGAGTCAAAAATGCGGCTAAACGAACTGCAATTAGACTGTGAGGAAAATTTGGATATATGTACATAGCGTTTCGTTGCCAATGACACGGATAAACATCGCGTTACAAACAAGAGAGACCACTTTAAAAATGTAAACAGGGTGACGAGACGACACTGTGCTACGTGTGTGTCGTACTTGTGGCAGCTGTCTCATTTAATTAGCGAATGATTGATTCCGGTGTGCAAGTGGGCCGCCACTGTTTACAGATAGATAGGAAATTTATTTAATTTATAGTTTATCACACATAGACACCCGTTGCCATAGTGTGCTTCCCGGTCAATTTGTTGAGAAATTGTGAGTGCGAACGGGACGGGACTGCCGTGTGGGAGGATCAAGCGAATGAGAGACTAAATTTAAAAATTCATTTGGCAACCGGGGATTTATACAAGAATACGGCGAATGATATGTAATTCTTGGTATTATGTATTTTTAAAATTTCGTAAATTTTGATGACAGCTAAAGATGACGCGTGAGAATTTTATGTGAGAATATCAAGGAAGTGTTGGCTGACGCGAACCTGTTGGCACCTGTTGATGATGGCAAATAGAAATATCTGAGACTTATTGGTTGTACAGAGTTATTCATTTCGAGGTTGGGATTTCACAACCCTGCCATATCAAATATATCTGTCATTCACAGTGACAGATAGTTCGTTCTTGCACCACGGGTGACAGTTTGGTGCGCCGAGGATCGGCGGTGTGATCAGTATTTTTTTGAAAACAACGAAGGCGCAACTTTTACGTTGAATTCTCTGCGCTATGGTCAAATCCAACTTTTTTTGGCCTGATATTGAAGGCGAGCGACATCTGGTTCCAATATGACGGGGCTACGTCCCACACAACACAGGCAATTTTGGCTCTATTGCACGAAAAGTTCCCCAGCCGTTTAATTTCAAAATTTGGCGACATCAATTGGCCACTCAGATCGAGTGATCTGACCCCGTTAAATTTCTTTTTGTGGGGATATGCTAGAGATGGTGCCTATGCAGACAATTGCCAAACTTTGGAGCACTTAAAAACCAACATCGGTGAAGTTATGGCCGCAATACAGCCAGAAATGTGCCAAAATGATGTTTTATTCCATAGCATAGTTCAAAATTTAAAACAATTTCCATTGAAATCTTTAATACTTTTTATTTTATTTAAATTAAAAATCCTAAAGCTTAAAACTAGTAACCCTGTATTTACTTTCAAAAATCTTAAAATTGTCGTAATTAGGGCTATAGAGTCCTAATTATTGCCAGCAAGTGGTTTTGGATCATCTGGTCAATGTTTTTGGTCCTCTACTGATGGATTTTCTCTCAAGCGGCTAGTATTGCAGTCTTCACTTCGCGAAGAGTCTATGGAGGGTTCGAATTAACCTTAACTTGTCTTTTTTTTCATCTCAGACGTATTCTATAGGATTCATGCCTAGACTTGGACTTGAATATTGCCGGCCTCTTCGTCATGGCCATAAGGCAATTAGCCGCGTGCTCACTCACGATCCCATATCATGTTATTGGAAGCCATTGTTTTAACTCAATTATCCTAACCACAATTATTTCCTGGTTTTCATTTTCATATTCAGGATAAATTCGAAAAATCTTTGCAAAGAAAATCCCTCAGCAGAAGATCAATATCTTAAAATTGTTAAAGCAAGCAATAAATTTGTTGGATCACCCTGCTGAGATAAGTTAATTTTTTTATTTATATTTCGTATTGTTAAAGTGGTTCATGGCAGTAAACACAATTTTAATGAACTTTGCAATTACATATTAAATACGCCTTGGACTGGGAAATAACAATCGATGAAACTGAGTACAGCGGTCGGTGTATACGTGGAAATCGACGCGAAAGTCAAGTACACTCGTATTATCTTTATTACGCTGTTTATCTTCCTCGTGGTGGTTAAGTGCTTCCATATAATACACAATTACAATCTGAGATGTGAACTCAATTGGAACTCTATCTAGGTACATACTACCTGTAAAATTTGTAACTCGTGTGATTTTATGTCAGTGGAGTATGGAATTTTTGAATATTATGTAAACTAATTGTCAGCTTAAACTATCCCTTACTAGATTACGTAGTCAAGTCATAAATACTGGTACTCTCATTTTTGATGATAAAATAAAAACGAACAAGTATTTTTTTGATTTTGCTGTAAAAATTTTTATTATTTAATAATTTTATTCGAAATGGCCGCCATTTGCAATTAAGCATGGTCACTCATCGATCACAGCACGCACCTCGTCCATTGGAAAATTGTCCACTGCACGGATAAGGGCGCGCTTAATATTTGGGTGTCGAGTAGAATAAACCATCGCCTCTAAAATAGACTACAGTTTATAAAGGATTAAAGCCTGGACTGTCAGTCGGCCAATCGTCTGGTGCTATGAAGTTCGTTTCGGAGCTATCCTTGCATTATTTTTGACTTATGAGCTGTCAATATAGAATGGATGTGTTCAATACTACTAGTATCACGATGAGTGCGTTTAACCGTGGACCAGTATTTATGACGTGACTAGGTATAATCACATTCATCTGACATTTACAAAAAAAAAAAAAAAACAAATCAAAGTTTAAAGAATACATTAATTACAAAAGTAATTGCTCTCTATAGACCATTCTCCTTAGAGATGGATCTCCATTTCTCTGTGTGAGCGAATGCGGGAAGTCCACTTGAATGAGATTAAAATGAATTTTAATTGAAGATTCGTGTCAAGTGCACATTTGTTAGTTGCTTAATTAGCATTTTTTTTTTCTGCAATCACAGTACTCTAAGGTATTAATTAAATGCAAAATAAAACAAAAAAACAAATCAAATGACTGACAGAATATGGGCAGAGGAAATCCCCGATTGGCTCAGAGTGCTAGTTGGAGATCTCTTTATACATACTTAGGTAATTAGCTCTCGGAAAACGTCCTTCGTTGTGCAATTAGATTATTTTCACACTTTTTCTGGTAATTTTAATTCCAACTATCATCTCTCAGGTGAGACGATTTGATTAGGTGCTGTGGATGCAGTGAAAAAAACAAGAAAACAAACACACACGACGAATTGATTCGCGCTGTTAAACGAGTGATTCATTATTTGTCAGTAATTAGTTGGTTAGTAACTTTCCAATGAATGTTGATAGCTATGCGTTATGTGGTTCTCCATATTTAAACCATTGAGTGTCAAGATAAATTTGATGTTCGAGTTTGCGTAAGATAGTGATATAGGTACTTTTGTTAGGGGCCTCCCAGTGCACTCAAGAGCATTTTTCTTTTTGATTGATCTTACTGGCTTAAAGTAGACCAATAAGATAAGATATGTTGATAAAACGATCTACAATAGGGTACTCCATGTGAACTAAAACGTCGATTAGTAAAGTGATTTAGGTTTATTGAAAGCCACAGTTTCAACTTCTTATCGAGTTTAGCGTGTCAGTTTTTCCCTCTTTAAGGCACTTTACTTTAGAAGGCTTCTGACTTGTGAAGAGTGTCTTTCTGAAATATCCCATCCGGTATGGATCGATAAATCCTCGTCGATGCCGGATCACCGCCACCGGGGTGTCATCAATTGTAGAATTTACTTTTACTACGAGATAGGTGAACATTTCGTTACATCAAGATTTTTCTTTTGAAATCCGCCCACAGGCACGCCTACTTTTTTTTTTTTTAAGAAAATGGGTTTTTATAAATAATTTTACTAGAAACTGAAAAATATCGACTTAATTTTTTTTTTTTTTTTTTTTCCCGAGGGTAGGTAAAAAATCTTCATGAAGACACTATGAGGATCGGTAGCGCGTGCTCATAGTAGTGTGAGATTTTTACTCACTAAAAAAACCTCCCTTCGTGATAAATTTCTTTGATTATATACTACAACTAAGTTTTGACTTATCCAGCAGTTTTTCTTTCACGTATTGAGATCGTTTGGCAGGTCCCTTTCCATTGAAAGTTCCTGCTTGTTCCGCAAATTAGGCGCGGTTTCTTGCTATCGCGTTAAGTCGAAAGGTTTAGTCCTTTGTAGACGACGCAGTAGATTCCTCTCATCTAGAATTCGAAGGACTTCATTGTTAACGTGTCCTTGTAATCTGTCTTTATGCTTACGCGCGAAGTTTTTGATTTCATATTCGACTGTCGCAATTCCTAAATCTCTATGGATATCGCTATTTCTAATAAACCACGGTGCATTAACTATTGATCTTAGCACTTTATTTTCAAAAGTTTGTAAAATATTGACATTACTTATTTTGGTACAACCCCAAAGTTGTATTCCATATGTCCATATCGGCTTTAGCACTTGCTTGTATAAAAGCAGTTTGTTCTCTACATTAAGCTTGGAATGTTTTCCAAGTAACCAGTACATTTCTCTGTATTTGGTTTCGAGTTCTTTACGTTTTTTCTTCACGTGCGATTTCCACTTCAGCTTAGCATCGAGTGTCATTCCAAGATACTTAGCCTCGTTTGCAAACGGAATTTGAATCGAGTTTGAAAAGATGGGCAAATTATTTATTTTCTTATAAGTAAAATTGACATGAACAGATTTGTTTTCGTTTAAAGCTAGTCGCCAAATCTTTGTCCATTCATTTACTTTATTCAATGCTTCTTGCAATTTTTCAGTCGATTCTTCGATCGTTTTACCCGTTGCCAGGATGGCAGTGTCGTCGGCAAATGTAGCTAAGACGGTGCCTTCTTCTTGCGGTATATCGCGAGTATATAATAGGTACAAAAGCGGTCCAAGGACACTTCCCTGCGGCACCCCAGCCCTTATTTCTTTAAATTCCGAATATTCGTTTCCGTGTTTGACTCGGAAAAGTCGATTCGTCAAGTATTTTTCTAGAATATTATATAAGTGTTCCGGCAGAACTTGTCGTAATTTATATTTCAAGCCTTCATGCCAGACCTTGTCAAAAGCTTGAGAAACATCAAGGAATATGCTCGAGCAAATCTTTTTTTCTTCGTAAGCTTTTTCAATTAAATCAGTTATTCTATGCACTTGGTCTATTGTTGAGTGCTTGGTTCTAAACCCGAACTGGTGATTGGGAATAAGAGATCCTTCTTCTATAACCGGCTGTAATCGCTTAAGTACTATTCTTTCGAAAACTTTAGACATAATCGGCAGCAGCGAAATAGGTCTATACGATTATTTATCATTCGGTGGTTTTCCTGGCTTCAGAATCATTATTACTTCCGCGACTTTCCATTGACTCGGAACATATTCTAATCTTATCGCTGCGTTTATAATGTAAAGAAACTTAACTAACGCTTTTCTAGGTAACGATTTAAGAAGCTCTCCTGTGATTAGGTCGTATCCAGGAGCTTTATTCGGTTTCAGTTTCTTTATTTCTTGTTGAAGTTCGGTCAGCCTTGCATTTCTTACTGTGTAATTGTGAAATGCTATATCCGACGCATTATCATTTTCAGCAAGCGCTTGCCCATCAAATGGTTTAAATGTTTCTTCTAAATGGGCGGCATAGACTTCTGCTTTGTCTTTATCATTCTTGGCCCATTCGTTGTCATTTTTCTTGATTGGGGCCGCTTGTATTTTCGGTTTTTTAATGCCTTTTATAGCTTTCCAGAGCGAATAATTGGAATCTTTGTCCGCTGTTAAGCTTTCAATGCTGGTTTGTATTGTCCGGTTTTTAAAATCAATAATAGCCTTTTTTAGCAAGTTACACAAGCGATTCAAATGCGATTTATGTTGCGGAGCACGAGTTTGTTGCCATTTTTTACGCGCTTTTCTCTTCTCCCTTACCATTTCTTTTATTTCCGGTGGATATTTTTGGGCATGATTGATTGGCGTTTTCCTTTGATAGGGAGTATTTTTCCACGCGGCGCGCTGCAGAACTTCAACAAAACGATCAATTTCGATTTCGAGTTCAGAAAACGTCCTAAGTGATACTCTCAGTTCAGTATGTTCTTCAACGTCTTTTTTAAAGCCTTCCCAATCAGTTTTTCTGCTAGTTAGTCTAGCAGGTACATCTTTTTTAATTAGGCGTTCGCTCATCGTTAGAATGATAGGGGAATGATCGGAAGAGAGATCAAAACTTTCATCAATTTTAACACATTTGTCTGGTATTCCTTTTACAACAAAGAAATCGATCAGATCGGGTATTTTGTTGTTATCAGTCGGCCAATATGTTGGTTTACCAGTCGAGTGAAAGTCGCATCTGTGTTGCATGCAGGCGTTGTAAAGTGCTCTGCCTTTTTGTGAGACACATCTTGAACCCCAGAAGGTGTGTTTTGCATTAAAATCACCGCCAATAATAAAATTCGGTCCAAGAGAGTTGAAAATATTTGTAAAATCATTTTTTTCAAGCCTATCGACTTAATGAAATATATAGACTTTCACATTCTCAACAGTTCGTCCATAGAGTATATAATTCGACGCCCACTTTTGTGGGCGTTTTCTTCAATTAAAAAGTACTTTACTTTCTTAAAGCTTTTTACGGTGATGATTAAGTCTTATAGTTAATATTTCACTGGAATCCTTAACCTGCGATTACAAATGGCGACTGCCACACCCACTTTCTTTTTTTAAAAAAAAGTCTTAGTCAGAAATTATTTGGTAAAACCTCTTAAAAATCGAGAAAGTATCCTCTGATTAGAAAGATTTCGTTTTATTTGAATCTAAGGGTTCACAACACTGCGCATACTTCATTAAAGATGGGCTAGAAGATGAGGGATAGTGTATCATACGATACGTTCCAAACGGATTGTAACTTTTCTGTACGTTTTTCAAATAGTTTCTTTCTAGTTAAATACAAAGTCTCAAGTACTCGCATTCTGCTGCTATTCATAAGAAACTTTGTTGCATTTTATAATTCCTTTGGTTTAAAATGTTACAATTCTCTAAGTGGATTCTTGCTGGTGGTAATTGTTATTGGTTTTTCTTTAATTTGTTTCCGCCTTGATAGCAAATACCGCTTACAAAGTAAACTAAACCGAAACGAAATGAATTCATGTCGAACAAACAGCTCTGCAGAATAGGTTATTTTTTGTTTTATGATTCATCCACAGCAGTGTTAGACGTTATCTTTTAGTGTATATCTTGAGCCTCCGGATGTGTGCGGCTATTGGCTTAGACAGTATTCAATTCGAGAAGCACAGAACCGTTTTACGACTTTTCATGTGCCTCATATATTGTACTAATGGCGACACTTCCCTAGAAGTTTGCGGGAAATTAAAAGGAATATAAAGAGTAAAAAATGTTGTCCAACTGAGGCACAGTTTTATGACTTTTTATCAGAACATCTCATCCAACAAAATGTAATAACAACGTCGATCTTCTTAACATTTTTGGCGCCCTAGTCATTTCAAAGGAAACCATACATCGTTTTACATCACTTCATTAGCAAAAAAAAAGATTGGCTTTCTTTTAAAAACCACGTCTTCGTTTGTTTTACAAATAAACATCGTCAACGTCGGGCCACTGTCTCAGCGTTATGGATTCGCCTTTGAGATTATAAAAAAAAAAAAAATCGTAACTTGCTCCTCAAGTATAAACAACTCCGTCCTGCCATTAGCATCTGAAAACATAACAAACAGCATCACCAGCGCCAGCGCGCAGCCGGTAGTCACTTATCGTACACCCACTCATTTCCCGTTGGCCCAGCATCTTGTCACCAGAGCAACATTGCATTTCAAGATACATAAGTGTTGCGCTATAAATAGATCATTCCTCCCTGGCCGACTCAAGTCGATTCGATTCAAGAAAAAAAAAAAACCTTGACCAAGGCAAAGAGAAACATAGCACAACGAACAAATGCAGCCAAGTTCCATGCACTCGTCGTCAATCTGACCTTCGAAATATATGTGCGTATGTGCAACCAGTGATTAGCTTGTGGCGTCACCGAACCAGCACTGTTGAATGGCCTCCTCTGTGCCGGGAAGATCTCTATATCGCACTTTGTAGCCACGCTGATTACTTAGAAACAGAGGATAAGGGACCAGCGAATAATTATATTATTCGGGTTCTTCCACACGGCAACACATGGAGGGATACACTTTGAAGTGTTTATTATTTTAATGATTTCCATTACTCAGAAACCGGAAAGCCACATGAAAGGAAATTATTATGAATTTTCTGCTCTAGCCTGGGGCATTGTTTGGACTATCTGGAGAATTGTTGTTAATGAGAAAAAAAAACCACGATAGGATGCAACTACTCGTACAGATGAGCTATATCACGCACAATGTTTGTGATACAGAATAAGGGATACGAGTAAGTATACAAAGCATCAGTTACTTGCTACTACTCGTATCGCATTTTCGTATCTTTAACTTCAAACTGCAATAGGTGTTTTGAAGACCTTGGCTATATACGCAATATGTGTTGGTCGATTGTGTTTTAAATAACCTGGCCTCAACAGCGTACTGCCTTAGGGGGTATCTTCGTCACTGGGTAGTCTTCATGCAAAGAATAAAAATTATTCAGGAAGCCCTAGAAAACACCGGAGAGGGGAAATTTCAGAGGAAAATCACGAACTACTACTTGGTGTAGACATGGTGTTAATCTAAGTAAAGCTGAATGGATTCACCAAGAAAACCAAAATACCTGACATCAGCATTTCCCAGTTGAATGGACAACTATTCTTATTATTGCCCAGGCTATATATTTGGAGGGCTTGACTTCCGTGCATCAATTCCCGAACGTAACGAGCTCAGTTCGCTTCTAAATAGAAAGTTCTAAAACTGGTAATGCGGTGGGTAGCGGTGTTTTCGTTTTCTCCGAAAAGCTGGATTTGAGCATCTTCTTTCGCCTCTCAGATCACTGATTAAGGAAGTCCTTTCCTATCTGAAGGAATGTAATACTCGGATCTGTTCAAGATATTAGCATTTTCACGATAAACCAAGGGGTAATAAAGTCTCTGGTTCACTTACTTCAAAGGTCGCTCAGGATTGTCATTTGTCTCTCACGGAAATGACAGAGTTATTCAACCTATGCTGGGTACCAAGCCACAGATATATTTCAGGAAACTGCAAGGCTGATGAGCTCACCAGAAATGGCACCACCCTCAGTATTCTGCCGAAAAGGCACAATTTAAGTATACCTCTCGCTACATGAAACACTTACTCACGCTGGATGCAATCAGCAAAGCTAACTATAGATGGGAGACTCTCGCGACGTGTGACAGATGTGGCCTTAGCTAGATCAAAAACGCTGTAACAGGTTGGTTTTGCTAAAATTATCGCTGATCAGCACCGCCGTCATCGATTTCCTCCCGGGATCCTACAGATCTGCATACTCTGCTTCATAAGAAGTTGAACCAGCGCAACTACCCCTTTAGCTAGTTAGAATAGTGATAAATTAAGTGGTATCACAATGAACCTCCTATGGGCTACGTGAGCCTATGGCAGGTAACCACCCTAGCCTAACCTAAACTAAGTGTGCTCTTGCACCTTCAACCTCTTGATTTAAACATTAAAAATATCATATCGTGCTGCGCATTAGTACCCGATAAATCCGAGTACTGACTGCCAAGCTTTACGGTCACACATGAAATACCAGTGCGGTTCTAAAGTGAACTAGCGGCGTGAGTTTGGAAATATATTACACTTTTTAAAGTCAAAGCTATGCCAGCATCTTCCAGTTAAAGCTACTAGCTTACCGAACACCTAAGTATCCATTCAGGTATCATATCGCCAGAACTGGTGGAACAATCCCGAAATAAACTTGCCTGTTGATGTGGTCAGTTTAAGGTCATATTGCTCTGAGTACCAAGTCCAAGTGATATAAAAGACCAAGCATGAATCAAAGCTTCACAGTTCACTTACGGAAAGTATTCACATTCCGCTGAGAGCTATTATAAAGTTTTTCTATTCCCATGACATGCTCAGTTTAAGTGAATAGTTATAGAATAAAATACAAATTTTACTAACGTCCCATGCGAAAAAATAAAGGATGACACATAAAGCCATAAAATGATGAAATACCAAAACCTCACCCATATCTACAAAGAAATCGTGGAGTGGGTTGGATTTTATATCTGCGATTTGGCGATAACAAGAGATAAGCACAGACGGTAAAGAAATAAACACTTAAAGCATGGAAAACAACGACTTTAACAATAAAAGATTTGATAGACTTAATTACAGTAAATTCTAGAAATAAATTAACTAATCCTTGTCATTTGGGAACATAAAGACACAAATCAGACCGAGACAGTTATATTCAAAAGTAAAATTAATTTATTTTCCTGGATTTAGGGAGATTATACGTACGGATATCTGTACCCGTACGTCACCTGTCCTGAAACAGTTTACCTTCATTCGAAGGGAATCAAGTATTGTGTTCCTATACCAATCGGGTAGAACATTACTGGCGACGAAATGTGTGCAAAAATCCAAAGAAGGAACACTAGTTTGGGTAAGGAGACGCGAAGAGATCGAAGGAAATGAAAATGTCCTCACATAGCAAAGCAAGAGTCAGACTCACAATTTCTTAATCCTGAACAATTTGCTGTTCTACGAGGGGGGGTCAATAAGTCCCTGAAAAATGAAATAAGGAACACTCTTTTCGGTATAAAAACATTTTATTTTTCAATATAGTCTCCTTTTAGCTCTATACTCGTACACTTCATCCAACGTTTCTCCAAATAAATCTATTTCTCGAGCCCCTCAAAATAAGCGTTTGTTTCAGCGATGACCTCTTCATTCGAGCCATTTCTTCATGTTTGGAAACAAGAAATAGTCGCAGGGGGCTCAATCTGGGGAATATGCAGGATGAGGGAGGAGTTCGTAGCCTAACTCATGTAATTTTGCCATTGCAACTGCGGACTTGTACGCCGGTGCGTTGTCCTGGTAAAAAATAACTTTTTTCTTCGCCAAATGCGGCCGTTTTTGCTTCAAATCGACTTGGAATCGATCCAACAGCTCTGCGTAATATGCGCCGGTGATAGTTTTACCCTTTTCAAGGTAATCGATGTGAATAACACCGCGCGCATCCCAAAAAACTGTCGCCATGACCTTGTTTGCTGACAAACCCGCCTCGGCCTTCTTCGGCTTCAATTCACCAGGAGAAGTCCATTGTTTTGACTTTTCCTTGGTTTCTTGTGTGTTGTGGTGAATCCAGGTTTCATCCACGGTTACGAAACGGCGCAAAAACTCAGCCGAATTTTTCTGAAAAATCGCCAAACACACCTTTGAAGTTGTCAAACGAATGCGTTTGTTGTCGATTGTGAGCAAACGCGGCACCCATCTTGCGGAAAGCTTTTTCATGTCCAAATATTTATGTAAAATCGAAATCACTGAGCCATGTGCTAAGGCTGTGGCCTCTTCAAGCTAGCGCACTTTCACTCGCCGATCATCCATTATCAAACCATGGATTTTGTCGACCATTTCTGGTGTGGTGACCTCAATTGGGCGACCAGAACGTTTGGCGTCACTTGTGCTTAAAGGACTGCACCGAAATTGAGTAAACCAGTGGTGAATGGTTCCAATCGATGGTGAAGAGTCCCCATAATATTTGTCAAGCTTTTGTTTGGTTTGCGTGATAGTTTTTTCTCGCAAAAAATAGTGTTTAATGAGCACTCGAAATTCACTCTTTTCCACTTTGGAATTGACTCTCATACCCCTCTGATTTGTTGATAAGAACTGTCAACATTTTCCCGTAGCTCATCTTCCTTTTGCAATACTGCCACAGGTTCTCAATAGGATTTAGAACCAGGCTACACCTCGGCCAGTCCAATCTTCTTCTTCTTAAGGCGAAGTTATGATCCGGAGTAGAAGGATCACAACCCTCCTACTTTACTGCATCCCTACTGGTCCGCCTGTGTGGTTTGTCGGTTAGACCTCAGAAAGTACCGGCAGGCTTCCCAGTTTCGGATCACTTCGTCACTGAGGCCAATCGAATGCTGGTGTTTTTTGCGTTTGTGTGATCCAGTTTTTTTTTGGCCTGCCTTTTTTGTGCGATTGTGTAGGAACGTTGATTGATATTGCCTTTTTGATGGGGGTCGAAGGATCTCTCCTTTGAACATGATAATACCAACTGAGTCGGTCGTGCTCATTCTTGCTTGTGATGAGTTTTTTTTACATGAAGGCTTCCTCGAATCTTTGAACTTCTTATTCTATCAATCTTCGTTACTCCAGCTGTCATGCGAAGCATCTTCATCTCAGCTGCCGTTAATTTGCCCTCATACTTTTTGTACATTGTCCAGCATTGTGAACCGTATGTGAGCGCCGGACGTACAACTGCGGTGTAGAGCCTTCCTTTAAGCTTAGGGGGCATTTTTCGATCACAGAAGATAGCGGAGTTTCCCGCCACTTCATCCACCCTATGCTTACGCGATGATTGATGTCATCGTCACAGGTTGCTTCGCTATTGATCATAGATCCCAGATATTTAAACTTTTCGCACTTGGGAAGCACTTTTCCATTCAGTTAACTGTCTGGAATAGGCCGGTGTGGATCAGAGAACGGGCAGCACAGATACTCTGTCTTTTTTGAACTAATACGGTACCCATTTCCCTCCAAAACACCTACCCATACATCAAGTGCTCGTTGCAGGGCCATTTGATCTGCGCTTATGATAGCTTCATCGTCAGCAAAGAATAACTGATGCACTTTGGGGTCCGTCACTTTTCCTTCAAGCAGATAATCAAGGACTGCAATAAATAGCAAAGGACTAAGGACCCTTCCCTGGTGTACACCGACTTTGATTGGGAACTCTTCGGTGACTCCTGCGGGACATCTTACTCTTGTCCTTGCTCCCTCATACATGTCCATGATCATGCGCACGTAGGTTTCTGGAACTCCTTTTTGTCTTAGCGCCACGCATAAGAGATCACTTGGTTGTCTATCAAAGGCTTTTTCAAAATCAACCAACACCATATGCAAGTCCTTTAAGGAATCAATCACGATGTTTTTCCATTATGATCCTTATACTTTGAATTACATCTGTTGTTGATTTACCCGAGACAAACCCGCATTGGTCCTCAGATAGCAGTATTATTTTCCGTAGTCGGCCATCTAATACCCGCTCAACGATCTTCATGGTGTGTTATCAGTCCACAAGGTAATAATATTGTGTTCCAACAATTTTTTGTTTGTTCGCCGTGTACATCGGATCGTTATCCTTGCTGACAGGTCTGCAACCTATCCATGTCCTTGAAATTTGTGAATTTGACTAGCGCCGTGCAAAGATATAGCCCCACATATCATACGAGTAACCCTACCACCACAGTCTTTGACGAACTCCAAACGCTTTTTTCCGGATTCGCTTAGTCAATAAAGGCTTCTTCCTGGCTATGCGTCCAAAGAGTCCTGCTCTGCATAATATACGTTTAGCTACAGTGATGTGCAAAATAATGACAGCCAATACCATATTTGAAAAAAAAACAAAAAAAACTAAGAACCTCGTGAAATTCATGATAAGCTTTAATTTAATATTAGTTGATTTCAATTTCAATGACATAAAAATAATATAAATTACTCAACATTTGTGCTTAAAGTAAAAAAAAAAAAAAAAACTTTGATTTTCTTCGAAATAGCCTGTAAAAAAAAATAAGGACAGCTGTCATTTCTTCATGAAATAACTCCAAACGTAAACTAAAACAATAGAAAATGAATGTTAAAATATAATTAATGAAATGTTTGATCAAACATGTACTTTAGTATTTCGTTGAATATCCTTTGTTCTTGACAACGCCCAAGCAACCTCGCGGCATCGAATCCACTAGTTTTTGGCAAGTACTAGGTGGAATAGCTACCCACGCAGCCTTCACAGATGTCCACAAATCATTACTATTTGACGGTTTCACATCCCTTAACGCTACTTTGACCTCTCGCCACAGGTTCTCAATGTGATATAAGTCAGGCGATTGAGAAGGCTATCTTAAGACATTGACATCGTTGTCCGAGAACCACTCTTTTGCACGCTTCAATGAGTGTTTAGGATCATTATCCTGTTGGAACACCCATCGAAGAGGCATATTGTCTTCGGCGTAGGGTAGCATAGTGGTATTTAATATAGCCACGTAGGACAGCGCTGTCATAGTGCCCTCGATTCTATGAATGGGACCTACACCATGGTAGGAGAAACAACCCCATACCATGATGCAACCCCCACCATGTTTTACGATCTTGATGGTGTATTTATCGTTATGTGCCGTATTGGGTGGTCTTCGCACTAGTGAGCTGTAGCGATCAGAATTAAGTAAATTGATTTTAGTCTCATCCGACCACAAAATATTGCGCCATCGCGATTCAGGCCAGCTGATATGTTCCTCTACAAAAAGCAACCTTTTGTCAACATTCTTTTTCGACAGAAGCGGAACCTTTCTTGCGCTTCTTGCTTTTAAATTGTTGGCTATAAGCATCTTCCGTATAGTAGAAGTGTCAACGTCCAGGCTAAATTCCTTTTTCAATGCGATGGATGAACCAAAAGGTTCCTTTTTACATAACGCAATAACCTTTTTTTGAGAGAGGCAGACATTTTTGGTTTTCTTCCACGTGTTTCTGCCTTAGATTGCCAATTGATTGCATTCTCAACTTTTGTTTTCGAACACCCAACAATGTGGGCAATCTTCCGATAAGAAAAACCGTTTTGATGCAAATTTTTTATTTGTTTCCTCATCTCATCGCTACAGTGCTGTGCTTGACCCATTTTTTATCACTAATTTCTAATAAATTCACACATTTTATTTTGCTTTGTAAAATTAAACTCTTATCTTACCTATTAGGTTAACAGAAGTAAAGCTAAGGACAAAAAATGTTTGATTTACACAGGAAATAAAGGGTTTTCCTTATTATTTTTCACAGCCGAGACCAACCACTATCCGCAAACTGATGACACAATTTGGAAGGCAAACAGAATATTTGGGTGTAGACAACTGTACTTTGTTGTGCAAACAGTAAAGCTTAAGTTTCCGCTAATTTTCTTTGTTTCGCTCAACTATCACAGAAATTGGACGCTTTTGAAACAGTGTCGTAGAAGTGTCCCTATTATTTTTCACATCACTGTATGTCAACAGATGGTCCACTTTCTGTTCCGCCGAAAACTTCTTGCTGTTAAGTAAATGCGTTTTTTTACTTAGGCGCAGAATCAAAGTATATTCTCGCGCAGTTGTTGAACTTGCTCTAGGTTTGCATGGGAGTTTTCCAACTGTTTCTTCAACACTATTTTTTTTTTCTATTTCGCCGTATGACTTTTTATCTTCATGATGACCGACAATAAGGATGCGCGACTTTACACCGCAAGATTTGTTCTTTTCCCATGTGCAAAACTTAAAAAATAACTTCAGCTTAATATTTCGAATGAATAAAACCTTTTAAATTATTTAACTTGAAATAAAAAAGAATTTAAAGTCCATTTCTAGTTATATGCACGATCCGTTTAGCTCGCTTCATTCAATTTAGGTTGCTGTGAGAAAGTAGCGGTACTACATGTCAGTGGCATATTTTTTTCCCATTAGGTTGGCGGTCGTGAGAACTAGAAACAAAATTTTGAACACGATTAGTGTAAAAACACAGGGAGATATGCGGCATCGAAATCGTTTCTAATTATGTGTACGCAGTGTATGTACATTCGACTAGCCCTTCCTTAAAGTTCCTGTTTCCTTCTCGGCCCACACACCCAAGAAACTACTACATGTCGTGTGTGTACCTATCCTGGTAATATTTTTCTTCCCAACCGCTTCGGCCCATTTATCCATTTCCTTGCTCTTATTTAGTAAACGTGTTAGTTAAACAAATTAATAAAACGTTCTCCGGTTGGTTAGGCAAAGTGAAATCTCTTCCACACAGCTACTTTCCCCTCACCGCGCATTTGCTGTTGAGTACACAACTTCCTGATAAATTGGGTCAAGCCACGCTACGACACTTCCTCCTGTTACCAGGCAAAAAGGCGCACCTTAGCCAGACATCGTTTATGGTGGGTCATCATTAACTTACCTTCTTCCTGTCATTTATCTAATTTTACAGCGCTCAAGGAAATATGTACAAAATTTTGCAATTAATGGGAGCTCGATGATAAATGCACTCTACTGGTAGACATCAACACTGACACCACCCCCCACCCACGTTCAGTTCAATGTAAACATCGCCAAATGTGGATGTGAAGTGGAATTAAGCTCCGTCACACCCATCATTTCTGCTAAATTTCGCGAAAAAATAATGAAACAAAAAACATTTCGCCAAGTGGATTCTCATTCGCAATACCATTCTTGGAAAAAAATGCAAATAAAACATAAAAAACCCTCAAATAGTCACCTGACGAGTTTTTTTTTTTTTTTTTTTGTACGAACCTTTTTTGACAGTGAGACGCGCGTGAGATGCTTTTTTTGTTATTTATTTTTTTTTGGCCGTGCGAATTCCCCTTATTTCACCTTTACTGGTTGTTGTTGGTTGCAGCTAGAAATTTTTTGTTTTCCCCACGAAATTGCGGATTTTTTGTTGTTGTTGTTGTCGCTCTCTTTCTAACACACAAAATTTGATTCACTCAAAATTCGCTATTTTTCGAAACTGAAACTTGAAAATTTATTGAATAATGAATACTCTTTGCAATTTGAGGAGACGCGGGCGTTTTGTTACCACTTTTGCACGGTTTTTCTGAGATATTTTCACCTATTCACCACACGGCGCGGATAGAAATCGATTTTTTTTGTTTGCGCTCAGTGAGTATTCATTTTCGATTGATTTAATTTTTTTTTTAAACCCACACACACGGCAAATACTTTTGAAACACTATTTGTATGAAAGTAACTATTTTCGGTGGTGGTGATGAAATTAATTTAAAATTTTTCACATGCGAACTTCTTATTTTGGGATTTTTTCTTTAAAATTTCGTTCGGAGGACGCGAAAAAACTACGAGAAAAATAATTTCGTTCGTGACAGCTTCACCCGATGCGGCGCTCTGTCACTCTGTCTGTCACTGGGAGAAAAATTCTAACGAGTTGAGTTGAAGTTTGAAAACTTTGCACGCCCGGGGGATTGACATTTGTGTGGTGGATATAGATAGTCTGCTGGGATGGCTAGGAGAGATGTCTGGTGAAAATGTAGTGTTTTTGCAAGCTGTCACATAGATGGCGGGCTGAAGAACAGTGGGGGATAGAAATAATGGTCGCAAATGAGGAAAATGGTTTCAAGCCAGTGATAAGACTAGCAATGATGTACCTTGTAGTGATAAGGTAGTAGCCCGTACACCATTCAATTCGTTTGTAAACTGAGTTGTCAACTGAATTGATACTTGACCACACACTACATAAACTGAATTTGAAGTCTTTGCTTCAACTGTCAAAAGCACATACAAAAAAAAAACGCTTTGTGGTTGGTATTTTAGTCAACATGAGTGAAAAAAGAAAAATATTTGCGTTAATGATTATTTCGGAGTGTATAAGTGATAAAGAGGAACAAAATAATCTGAAAAGGCGTAGAATTTGAAATACAGGGTGGCTGATGAATATTGCTACTTTAAGAAACTCAAATAATTTTTTTTTAAGTGTATGGAATTCAATTTTCTTTTATTCATGTTAAAGCTCATTCAATTTTATTAAATATAGCTTAATTAGTTTTAAAAATAATGGAATTTAAATGCCCCCCCCTGCTCGTTGATGCATGTGCGGCATCTTACAAAAAAGTTGTTCATTACTGCTTGGAGAGTTGAGACAGGAATAGCCGCAATTGTTTCTCGAATGGATTGCTTTAGTTCATTCAAATTTGTTGCTTTTGCTTTGTAGACTTCCTGTTTGCAATAACCCCACAAGAAAAAGTCAGGTGCAGTAAGGTCAGGCGACCTGGGGGGCCAACGGAATGTGGAGTTTCTGGATATCAGCTTATTGGGAAATTTTCGTCGCAATTCTGTCATAACAGGCCCGGGCTATGTGAGGAGTTGCACCATCTTGCTGAAACCACACAGAGTTGAAAGAAATTCTCATTCGGCGTAATTCTGGATAGAAAAACTCTCTTAACATGCTCAAGTAACGGTCTCCAGTAACCGTAACGGTGTGACCGTGTTCTTCGAAGAAGTAGGGCCCGACAATGCAGCGTGATGAAACTGCACACCACACTGTGACACGAAGTGGATGCAATTCCGTCTCATGGAGTATCTGTGGGTTGGAAGCACACCATATTCGACAATTTTGTTTGTTTATGTTGCCGTTTAAATCGAAATGGGCCTCGTCAGACATAAAAAAACAGTTCAACATGTTTCCGTCCTCTTCCACCATTTGAAGCATCTTCTGGCAAAATTCCAAGCGAATCGGCAAGTCTGCTGCGTTCAGTTTGTTGGCCATTTGAATTTTATATGGGAATAAGTCCAAATCATTGTGCATAATTGACTGCAATGACTGTTTGCTTATACCCATTTGAGCAGATAAGCTTCTTGTCGAAACTCTTGGTTTGTTTTGTATGGCAGCAGCTACAGCAGCGATTGTTTCCTCCGTCCGAACTGAAGGGTTTCGATGATAAGGTCTTCTTTCGACTGTCCCATGCTCGGCAAAATTGTTAACAAGTCTCATTATGGTCCATCTGCTCGGAGGATTGCCGCCAAACGTGCGCCTATACTCTCTTTGAACCAAAACTACGGACTCCAGTGCGTGATAGCGGCGGACAATCCAAATTCTTGTTTCAGTGTCCCAGTTATCCATTTTTGTTAAATCTAAAAATCAATCTGCAAAATAAAAAAAAAAAAATTAACCAGATTCATTAAATAGAAAAAAAGTTATTAAATTTTTTTTTGGAAGCGGCTTTCATCAGCCACCCTGGATATTTAAAGCACTCTTCAGCAAGGTTTACATATGCAAGGATTTACTGGCACCAGTGATTATTAGCGCGACAATAAAAATAAATTGCATGCATGGACGAAAAAAGGCGGAGATCTGTCGGCTCTTCAATACGCCAGTAAATTGGACGAGTCATAAAATTTTCATTTTGACATTGTTCCAGTACTGTGTTTAAAGAAATTGAATTCTCGTCAAATAATACCAACATTTTTGAAATTGGAATGAAACCGGCGACCCAAATTTAATTTCTGTATCTAAATTTTTACTAGCGAAAAAGTTCAACTGGCATCTACACTGGCGCAAGCAAATCACTGCGTGTGTAAGTTCAAAACGTAGATTGTATACGATAAAAACCCCTAACTGAAAGGGAATGAAACAAAATCGGGAAAAATATTTACACTCATCTCATCTAAGCTTAACATGGAGTATGTATGTACATACTTGCATGTAGATATGTAGAAATGACTTGAGTTTTGCATAAGGCATTTATATCTAGAGAATAATTCTTATAAGACAATTCACTCTTGCAAAGGGAAATTGCAGAGTTTTTTTTTAAAGGTACGTTACGTGTACGATTTATTCACTGTCGTTGTGAAATTCGCATATAATGCAATAAGTATGGTCTTGACAGAAAGGTTTGTGAGTTGACATTTAAAATACAAATACAGTATGTAGTTATCTTTGGATTGTAGAAAGTGTAAATAATTTTTGAGTACGAATAACTGAAAGCGGTGTTTTAGATTTTAAACTTTCTTGGAAGGTGTATTCTGAATTTTTAAAAATTTTAGAAAATCTTAGTGAACGATCCAAAATGTTCGACTTTACCCAGAAGGTATTGGAAATAATTTGTGCATTGCCGCCAAACGTGCGCCTATACTCTCTTTGAACCGAAACTACGGACTCCAGTGCGTAATAGCGGCGGACAATCCAAATTCTTGTTTCAGTGTCCCAGCTATCCATTTTTGTTAAATCTAAAAATCAATCTGAAAAATAAAAAAAAAATTAACCAGATTCATTAAATAGAAAAAAAGTTATTAAATTTTTTTTTGGTAGCGGCTTTCATCAGCCACCCTGTATAAAAATAAGTGAACCAATTGATTTTGTAAATTTTACAAGAATGAATGCATGAACTCTTACATAAAGTTACACCATTCATAAAAAAGGGGACACTTTTATGAGGGACGCAATATCTCCGGACACGCGACTTTCGATAACTTTGAGATACCTTGCAAAGGGCAACGATTTCGAGGAACTTAAATTTGTTTATGCTGTTTCCCCACAAACAATTGGAAAAATCGTAA
Organism: Pocota personata; assembly: GCA_963082735.1. NCBI lineage: Eukaryota > Metazoa > Arthropoda > Insecta > Diptera > Syrphidae > Pocota > Pocota personata. Next base: position 23,938,198 of record OY720430.1, on the reverse strand, counting down.
TTGAAACATGCGAAGCCATAATACGGGTATTAAATAAAAACATAAAGAAAAGAAAATTAAAATCACCCAATACCACAGCTCAAATACGACTGACACTTCATTTAACAGCAAATCAACCAGTATGGCCACACACGGTTCAACTCATTTGAAAGACCTTGGATTGAACTTTGAAAAATCAAAATCTTTTGATTTTTCTCCAACCAACTTCTCAACAATCAAATCGATCAAATGACTACGAGAAAAATAAACACACAGTTCAACTCATTTGAAAGACCTCTTTTGATTTTTCTCCAACCAACTTCTAAACCATCATATTGTAATATGCGAGCTACGGCTCGATTAGATAAAACGTTATTCTGTGAGATTATTTCTTTATTTTCTAGTCTATAGAACAAATAAATTTCACACTATACTATTCTTCGCAAATTCTTTCCTTACAAGGTCTCTTTCTTCTCGATTTTCACTTTATCTCATTTCAATTACTTAATTCACAAATCCAAACTAATTACTTCTTCTTGTTAACTCTTAACTTTCAATCTATCACAAAACTACAACTTCGCCCATTATCACTTTTCCAATCTCTTCGTGCGGTTCGAAAACCAACTGCCTTGCCTCGATCGCCATCTGTCCTTCTATAGTCGCATTTCTGATAGCCAGAAACTTCTACCAAATTCTTCGACCACTGAAACAAGAAAATTCTGATGTAATAATTCCAAAAAGACAGCTGCAGCCAATAATCTCTTGCGGTTATAATTCTCTCTTAATTCCGCGACGTCGTCTTAGACATAATCCGTCTCTTACCGTGGACACGAACCTCGAATGAAAAGATACTTCGGAATGTGTTGCACTTTTTGGGGCGTAGTTATTATGCTACATTATGTTACAATATCAAAGGACTACGCCACACACGGGTTGATATTGAATTGTTTTGACTCAGTTTGCAATTGAGTGAAATGTGTATGGTGCGTTTCTTATGCCACTACTGTTAATGCAAAAGAACAGTTATGCCACTTTAACATTCTAGCACATTTTTTAACTCTTTAATACCGTACTCCGGTATACTCGTCTACCAATTGTTATTCTCTTGAATAATTTCCCACAATTATTTGAATAATGTGAATGACTCTGAGTTATATAAAACACATAAGCAATGTTACAAAAGATATTGAAAAACTTCGTCGGTAATTTTCAGTCTTCATTTGGCGTTTGGCATTTTTTTTTTAAATTCCAGTTTTCACAAAATACCCACGAATGCCAATGCCATCACAAATATATTTTTTTCCGTAATTTGTATACTAGGCCTAATCAAAACATTGTACACAAAAACCATTTGCATAGTCGGAAATTGTAGGCAACTACATAGTAAGTCATTTTATTTGGCGTTTAGAAGTCCTGAGGCACAAACTCCATTTGAGTTCTTTTAATACTTTTAAATTTATTTAACCAGAGTTGATGGAAATTCGGGCTCGTTCGACATCATTTTCCATGACTTTTCCCAAAACTTCTGGCGATAATTTCTCCACTTGCAATAAGATTGCATAAAGATTGCAATGATCTCGTAAATATTTCAAATACTTCATCAGTATACGAGTACGGCTGAAGTGTTAGAAATTCCCAATTAAATGATTCAACAATTTATTACCCGAAAGTGTATGTATGAACGCCCGGAGCGAAAACATTTTAAGTGTGCTACGAGCAAATACACACGATCTCGTTCTATGACCACGTTCATGTACTTCAAATATTCTATTTGAATTTTATTTGCAGTAGAATTTCACTAATTGAACCGGGATATTTTAATTAAGAGCCACAGTCCAGATATGAAAAATGTTTATTTACCGGACGGAGTTTGCATTTCAGTTAGACCGTAAGCGGATTTAACGATTTCAAAAAATCAAATCCGATTGCGAAACTAATTTGCAGTGTTCGTTTGAAAGTTGCCATAGTTACAACCAATTAATTTTCAATATTTGCAATTTCTTCTTGCAATTAAGTTAGAATCCTTTAAATCGGTATTTTGTTTTCCACAGTAACTACACTCTCAGTTCCATTGAACCCAATTATCGAAGAAATTTGTTTTGCTGCAACAAGGGTGTCTCGCTCAACTGGGGCGGTTAATTCAATTTGTTTAGTGAAGTTGCAAAGAACACTAAACCCACTGACTAGGTGAATAACTTGTTCGATTCAGTCCGTTCTTGGGTATGCCTTCGTAATTAACATCTGTCTTCTCTGAAGGTTTATTTGATTGCTGAGTTCTGATGGAATCAGTCAAATCAGGGGGGTAAAAGTTATTAAGTCACTTTTGGAGAGTATTGACCTTGAATCCAATTAATTAAATGAGGGATTTTGGATTAGTTAGAGGATAAAGGTCAGAGGAATTAATGAAAATGATGTTTTCAGTGAAAAGTTCAGGAGTCGAAGTACGTACCTGAAGTTTATTATTTACACGGCAACAGCTCCTGTCATCAGGTGGTAGAGGATTCTGTATTTGTGTTTGTTTTCTACATATTTCTAGTTCTTCAAAATCAATAATGATTTGAACATTGTTTCCAACTTTAAAGTGTAGGTATGTAAGTATCAGACATTTTAATTTTTCACCTTGGAAAAAGTAGGGTATGGTGGGAAAGGTAGACATATGCCTTAGTTAAGTGTGCTGAGCAACATCCTAAAAAAAAGAGAAAGTCTTTTTCGCTAAAGTTTACATATATAGATATGACAGTGAACTTTATAAATTGCATTTATTATAACTAAAAAATATATTTCTAAGCAATTACTTGTATACAGTACACGAGCCTGTTGGTGGTAAGCAAAGAACATTTTTTATATATAATTGGATAGACAAATGTCGTTTGAAACACCCTGTAACCTATGAGAATTGAAAATCTGACTGACGTAAGATACTGCATTATAATCTATTCTGCAAGTGTATAAAGTTTCAGTTTTCTAGGTCAACCGAGGTATTCTTGAGGGGTGTGAACTTTAAAAAATTGTACATAAGTCCGAATAAAATTTTTTAACAACACAACTTTTCGAATTTTAAAAATACCCCTCAATTAAGTTCTTTTCTGAGATCCAAGCTATAAGTGTGTGCACCATCTGTCCCATCTTCGAAAGTCATCTAGGAGTTTCGGGAGGGGTGTTAAAACAAATACCAGCATTGGAAAATAATAAGAAATGCGCACTATGAAACTCTGTATTTTTGAAATGAAAACTTTTGATATGTTTTCTAATTTTACGTAATACTTGCTATAAGTAGACAAAGTATGAAGTCATGTGCAAGCACGAACAAATGTGCTGTTCGACGACCTGTATTTCGAAAATCACAATCAGGGCTGCGGGAAGACCCTCACACGTATGAAAATTAAATTCATATTTTCTTTGTGAAAAGGCAGTAAATTGGTCTTCCTCGCATTGAAGTCGACCAAGTTTCCCCACTGCAAGATTTTCTCCTGGTGGTGGCGACATCAGTAAACCGGAAGATCTTGTTGTTTGTAACCTTCAGAAGGTTATTAATATGGCGTAATAGCAGAACTGGTGAATGTATAGAACCCTGAGGTACTCCAGGGTTTACAGCAAATGTATTGGAAGCCACAATATCGATCGTAACTTGAATAGATCTACATATTACAAAATCCATCCAATCACAGAGTTGTTGTGGTAGCCCACAGAAGGCTAGCTTGTTTAATACAGCACTATGTCGGCTCTTGATTCCGCGTCCTGTTATTAGTATTCCGTCAGATCATGTTGTCTTTTTGCATGCAGGTGATTAAGGAGGTGCCGGATTACACGAGGTAGAAACTTTACATCTGGCATCAATGATTGGACCACTGTGATAGTTGGTGGCTCCGCTTGTACCGGAACTACTGTCGAATTGCCTGAGTACATAAAAGGGAAAAGATTGGCTTTCTTCTTCGGCGTTGTGGCTAGTGACAGGCCGTCTTTCACCAGAGGTGGGATTCAGGAGCAACTGGCGGTGTTGCTTATCACTATATATATACTATACATGATTTTCGGAGACTGACTAAGCTCGATTTGGATTCAGCGACCCCGAAAATCTTTTAGAAAACGTTTTACTTTCATTTACTTCACTAATCTATGAAGAACTGGTTTTGTTTGGAACAGACCTATACATATTGTAGCATAATAATAACTACGCCCCCTAAAAATATGACGCAACAAATTCCGAAGTGACTTCATTCTGGCAGAATTTTGGTTCGAACTGTCCTTTCATTCGAGGTTCGTGTCTGGGACGAAGTCTCCACAGCTCATGTCAACGAAAGAGACGAATAATATCAGGGATAAAAGGGAATTATAACTGCAAGAATTATTTCTCTTGTTCCAGTGGTCGAAGAATTTGCTAGAAGTTTCTGGCTATCAGAAACTTCTGCTATATAAGGACAGATGGCGATCAAAAAAGACACAGTTGGTTTAGAACCGTGGCGAAGAGATTGGAAAAGTGATAATGGGCGAAGTTGTAATTTGGTGATAAATTGAAAGTTGAGAGTGAACAAGAAAAAGTAATTAGTTTGGATTTGTGAATTAAGTAATTGAAAGGAGATAAAGTGATTTGAGAGGAAAGAGACCTTGTAAGAAAAGAATTTGCGAAGAATAGTATAGTGTGAACTTGAATTGTTCTATAGACTAGAAAATAAAGAAATAAATTTCACAGAATATCGTTTTATCTACTCGAGCCGTAGCTTGCATATTACATTGGTGTCAGAAGCGGGATAAAACTTATTCTGTGAATAACTATTTCCGTGGTGTGAAATTGCACAAAAAAAAAAAAAAAAAACGATTTCTGTGTTGAGTTAATTAGTTGCGCAAAATGGGTCGCAAATTGGGAAAACTAACTATAACTCAACTAAAGGCAGAACTCAGTAAGCGGAACCTCGACACAACTGGGGGAAAAGATGCCCTGCTGATTCGTCTGGAAGAAGCAGTAACGCAGGAAGGTGAAAATCCGCACGACGTAGAGTTTGACGTGGAAGAGGAACCAGCAAGTACAGCAGCCGACCCGGGTATAACAAGTCTGCTCCTGCAACTTAAGTTAGTCATGGACGAACAAAAGAAAGCAATAGAAGATCAAAGGAATTCTCTAGAACTTAAGCTGGACGAACAAAAGAAAGCGATGGACGAACAAAAGAAAGCAATGGGCGACCAAAGGAATTCTCTAGAACTTAAGCTGGACGAACAAAAGAAAGCAATGGACGAACAAAAGAATTCTCTAGAACTTAAGATGGACGAACAAAAGAATTCTCTAGATGCTCTGGAAAGTAAACTTGATGAGCAAAACAAGAACTTGGAATCCAAATTCGAAGTGATCGAAGAGAAAATCGAGAAGGTCGAGACGCAACTCGAAAAAGTCGAAACTAGATTCGATGAAAATTTTGAGAAACATGAAACTCAGTTCGGGAAGATAGAGACTCAGTTTGAAAAAGTAGAAAAGCAAGTCGAAAATTTTGCTAAGGAGCTCAGCAACGTGAAGAGACAGAAAGCACGGGAATATTCCACTGACGGTCTGAGAAGAAAGGAGGTGCAGCCTCCTATCTTCGATGGTCAAACATCATGGCCAATTTATAAGAGGCAATTCGAAGCGGCCGCAATGACCAATAGCTGGGACGATGAAGAGAAGTCTATTGCACTCACGCTTGCACTGAGGGGTCCAGCTGCGGAGCTCTTGCAGACCATCCCGGAAGATAAACAGCAGAACTACGACTCTCTGGTTCAGGCTATCGAGATGCGGTTTGGGGATGAACACATGCAGCAGGTGTACAGGGTTCAGCTGCGTAGTCGAGTCCAGAAAAGGGGGGAAACGCTCCAACAGTTGCAAGCGGATATAGAGCGACTAGCCCATCTTTCATACCCTAAAGCCGGTGAGGAGCTTATCAACGAAATGGCGGTGGAAGCTTTTATTCAGGCCATAGAGGACAGACAACTGCAAATGGCTGTAAGGATGGCTGAAAAGCGAACACTCCCCGAGGCATTGGCATTCGCTTTGTCAATGAAGGCTGCGGACCAAGCATACCAGGGAATACACCGTGTCAGGGAAATGTCCGTCGTGGAATGCTCATGCCAGAGAACAGCCGTCATGGATGAAGACAGAGCTCGCGGAAGTCAAATCCGTTACTGGAATTGCAACCAAACCGGACACCTACAACGGCAGTGCAGGAGTGCACCTAGACGAGGAAATTGTTCACATTGCGGAAGTAGGAGAAGCAGAGAGGAAGCATCCTGTCGGTCAGACTTCCCAAAACCAGCAGTCGGGAAATGCGTAAGGACCAACTTCGCGGGGCAGAAGTTGGTTACTGGAATCGAGGCCCCCAGGACCACCATTCAAGTTTCGCAAACCAAACGGGGTAACAAGAGCCTGACAGTGGAGGCACTAATCAACGAGAAGAAGTGCGTAGCCACCATCGACACAGGTGCCACTGCCTCCATTGTAAGAAGAGATATCGTCAAAAGCTCCTGGCTGCACAACACCAACAGCTACTGCCTGAAGACTGCAACAGGGGAAATGGCGAAGGTATTTGGAGAAGTTCGTCTTACGATTACTCTGGCAGGACTGACGTTCTCCCATGCGTTTCTGGTGGCAGATATATGCGACGAGTGCATCATCGGAGTAGACTTCATGAAAGCAAATGAAGTAATCTTGGACATCGGGATGCAAGTACTGAGGTATCGAAATGTGGAGATTCCGATGGTGTACGGAAATGAGAATGCCGTAACTCTCAGGACAGTCATCAGCAAAGACGAAGTTTTGCCGCCGTCTTCAGAGACAATCATTTGGACGAAGCTGGAAGGTGATCTTGGGAGCCACCGATTCTACATAGTAGAACCAGACCCAGAGAAGAATTCTCAAGACTACATCGTGGGAAAGACGTTAGTCGAACCAAAGAACACCATGGTTCCAGTGAGGGTTTTGAACGCAAGACCACACACTGTCAAACTAAGGCGAGGGGAGGTGACTGGAAAATGCACGCCGATTACCGCCGTCGCAACAATATCTGAACGTGATGCTCCAAAACTTCTCCCATCACCTTGGACAGCGGAAGCGAGAGAGACGATTCTCCAGTCCAGTGAGCTGAATCAGGAGCAGCGAACTATGGCAGAGAATCTTATCAATGAGTACGCTGATGTATTTGCCTCACAGGACGGAGAATACGGCCGAACACACCTGGTACAACATCGAATAGACACTGGTGATACTAGACCAATTCGTCAGCCTGCTAGGCGCCTTCCATTGGCAAAGCAGACAGAAGTTGCAGAGATGGTGTCGGCAATGGAGAAAGAAGGTCTGATTGAAAGTTCCAAAAGTCCGTGGGCATCACCGGTTGTACTGGTTAAGAAGAAAGATGGCAGCACGCGGTTCTGCGTGGACTATCGGCAGCTCAATTACGTCACCAAGAAAGACAGCTACCCTCTGCCACGGATTGACGACACGCTAGACACACTATCAGGAGCCCGATGGTTTTCCACTCTCGACTTGAAGAGTGGCTACTGGCAGGTACAGATCCATCCAGAAGACCGGGAGAAACCGCCTTCACCGCAGGAAATGGGCTATGGCAATTCACGGTAATGCCATTCGGGCTGTGCAATGCTCCGGCGACTTTCGAGCGATTGATGGAATGTGTCCTGCAAGGGTTAACATGGAAAACCTGTTTGGTATACTTGGATGATGTCATCGTCGTAGGAAAAACGTTTGCGCAACACCGAGACAATCTAAGGGATGTGTTTCAAAGGCTTCGAAGTGCCCACCTGAAGCTCAACCCCAAGAAGTGCGCCCTGTTTAGAGCGGAAGTCAAGTACCTGGGACACGTAATTTCAGCGAAAGGAGTGAGAACCGATCCGGAGAAGGTCGAAGCGGTGAAAAACTGGCCAGTCCCCAAAGACAAACACCAACTAAGGAGCTTCCTGGGCCTAGCCACCTACTACAGACGGTTCGTGAAGGATTTTGCCGGGATCGCAAAGAACCTGCACCAGTTGACGGAAAAGGGAAAACAATTCAAATGGTCAATTGAGTGCGAGAAGAGCTTCAAGGCACTTAAACAACGGCTATGCGATGCCCCGATACTGGCTTACCCCACTCCCGGGGAAACGTTCGTTGTGGATGCAGATGCTAGTAATGTCGGGGTAGGAGCCGTACTCTCCCAGGTGCATGACGGCCAAGAGAAGGTGGTTGCGTACTTCAGCAAGGTGCTCTCTAAGCCAGAAAGGAACTACTGCGTGACAAGGCGGGAACTTCTAGCTTTGATCTTGGCTACGAAGCATTTTCACAAATACCTCTACGGGAGGAAGTTCGTTCTTCGCACAGACCATGCAGCCTTAAAATGGCTATTACAGTTCAAGAGTCCTGAGGGTCAGGTCGCAAGATGGATCGAAAGGCTGCAAATCTACGACTACGAAATACAGCATCGTAAAGGAAGGCTCCACTCTAATGCGGATGCACTGTCCCGGAGACCATGCAGAACGGATTGTAAACATTGTGCGCGTCAGGAAGAACGGGAGCTGGTTTCCATCCAAAGAATGAGAGCCGAACCTATCGCCGGCTGGAGCGTAGATGAGATCCGGAACGCTCAGAAGGAAGACCCGGATATCGAGCCGATTCTGGCCTGGAAGGAGAACATGGAGAAACCGGATCATCAGGACATCTCTCACAGAAGCCCGACCTTAAAGGCATATTTTGCGCAGTGGGACTCCCTCCATGTCCAAGAAGGTGTTCTGAGAAGAAAATGGGAATCCTCCGACGGAAAGTCGTTTGTAATGCAGCTTGTCGTACCGCGGACGAGGGTCAAGGAGGTGTTACAGGAAATGCATGGCGGGGCGACCGGAGGCCACTTGGGAGTGAATAAGACGCTAGAAAAGGTACGAGAACGTTTTTATTGGTTAAAAGCGAAGGAAGATATCGAAGACTGGTGCAGAAAATGCGACGTGTGTGCAGCTAGCAAGGGTCCGAGAATCAAAACTCGAGGTAAGATGCACCAATACAACGTGGGAGCACCTTTCGAACGAATCGCCATTGACATCGCAGGGCCCTTTCCGGAAACCGACAATGGTAATCGGTATATCCTCGTAGTGATGGACTACTTCAGTAAGTGGCCGGAAGCGTTTCCGATCCCTAACCAGGAAGCCAGAACCGTGGCGGAGCAGATCGTCTACAATTGGGTTAGCAGATTCGGTGTGCCCTTGGAATTGCATTCTGACCAAGGGCGGAACTTCGAGTCAAGAATCTTCCAAGAGATGTGTCAACTACTCGGAATCAAAAAGACAAGGACAACCCCGCTTCATCCACAGTCGGACGGTATGGTGGAGCGTTTCAATAGGACTTTGGACGAACATCTCTCGAAGGTCGTAGGTGACTACCAACGGGATTGGGACCGGCAGATTCCTTTGTTTTTGATGGCCTATAGAAGTGCCGTGCATAGCACTACTCGACATACGCCGTTCGAAATCTTATTTGGTGGAATAGCTCGTTTACCCAGTGAGGTGAAATTTGGATCTCCTACCAATGAGCCCAGAAATGAAGAAGAGTACGTGGCGGACCTTAGGGAAAGGCTTAGGGACATACACCAAAGGACCAGAAGCCAGATTAAGATGACGAGCGACCGCATGAAGACCAGGTATGATGCCAAGGCAACAACGTCAGGATTCCAGGAAGGAGATCTGGTGTGGCTGTATAATCCCCATCGCCAAAAGGGGAAATCACCTAAATTACAGCGGAACTGGGAAGGTCCCTACAGAATAGTAACCCGCATCAACGATGTTGTCTACCGCATCCAGCGAGGACCGAGGGCCAAAATGAAAGTGGTTCATGTGGACCGACTGAGTCGATACAATGGCCGAAATGAGGATGCACTTGTTCGGGACGAACATGTCTAAGAGGGGGGCAGTGTAGCATAATAATAACTACGCCCCCTAAAAATATGACGCAACAAATTCCGAAGTGACTTCATTCTGGCAGAATTTTGGTTCGAACTGTCCTTTCATTCGAGGTTCGTGTCTGGGACGAAGTCTCCACAGCTCATGTCAACGAAAGAGACGAATAATATCAGGGATAAAAGGGAATTATAACTGCAAGAATTATTTCTCTTGTTCCAGTGGTCGAAGAATTTGCTAGAAGTTTCTGGCTATCAGAAACTTCTGCTATATAAGGACAGATGGCGATCAAAAAAGACACAGTTGGTTTAGAACCGTGGCGAAGAGATTGGAAAAGTGATAATGGGCGAAGTTGTAATTTGGTGATAAATTGAAAGTTGAGAGTGAACAAGAAAAAGTAATTAGTTTGGATTTGTGAATTAAGTAATTGAAAGGAGATAAAGTGATTTGAGAGGAAAGAGACCTTGTAAGAAAAGAATTTGCGAAGAATAGTATAGTGTGAACTTGAATTGTTCTATAGACTAGAAAATAAAGAAATAAATTTCACAGAATATCGTTTTATCTACTCGAGCCGTAGCTTGCATATTACAATATATTAAGAAAAGTTATTGACATCTGTTGAACATGTCCCATACGCTTTTCAGATATTTTCTCTATCCACCATTTTTAGGGTGAATTGATAAATTGTTGTTGGTTTTTCGGGGTGAATGAATAAATTTGGCGACCATATTGGAGTGAATTGACGAATTTGCACATCTATTTTTGAAAATGTGAGAGTATGGGTAAACTCGCGGAAAAATCTGATATCGGTTTACTAATTGATTTCACCTAAAGGTGTACAAGAAACGCACATAAATTGGGAAATTTCACATATGTAAGTGCGAAGAATATTTTCTATAACATCCTCTATTTCGAAAATCCTTATTATAAGCATGGAAAGTTACAAAGTTCTCGATGATCATTAGACTTCCTGAGATACCTAGCTAAAGAAACAGATACTTTAATAAATTTCTTAGCCAGTTATTGTATTCAAAAACTAGATAAAACCTTTATGCAAAAATAGAGAAAATAATATTGTTTGGGTCATGCCCCTACTATATTCGATTTTAATGGTTTTTATCAACATGGGAAACTCGACTCAGAAACAAAATTTCATTAAAATCTGTCCAATGGATTTTGTGTTTGATTTGTAATAAGGACAATTTGAAAATTGTTTAATACACATCTATCACACTTATGATGAATTCCGGTCGAAACCGAACGAAATTGAAATAGGTGTGCTAAATTTCATTCGAATTACTGAATTCGAAAGAAATGGAAAATCTTACAAATGCAAGTTCGAAAACAGCTGATGTCTTTGCCAAGAGCTGTCAAATGAGGTTTTTTTTTTTTTTATATAATTTGTATGTGCCAAAGGAGATATGAATACCTTTTTACTGTTACAGGGCACGGGCGTTTTGAAGAAGAAAGAGAGAGAGAAAGAAAGATTTGGTGTAGTGAAACTCTGGTGGTATTAAGTTTCTGCAAACTCTAAGGGTAGGTATCGTTGCTTATGATTCACAGTATTTTTTTTCGTCGCCCAGTTGTCATCATCATGATCAAGTAGCATTTTCCACCATATGACTACCCTACTGCCAGTGTTATGCCTTCGCAGTAGAATTGACTTAGTGTTGCAATTTTTTCATTCGAAATATATAGATGATTCTTGACATCAGGATTTGAACCGTGAACCAACAGCGTGACAAGCGATGATGTTACCACCACACCACGGTCACCTTGTTTTTTGTTATCTTTGTGAAAATGTGTTTAAAAATAGATTTGGCGACTACAATTGGGATAATTATTGTCCAAGAAGAACAACAAGACGAGAAAAATTAGTAATTCAATCTCTGGTTTCGTTTTCAGACATTTTGATGAAAAAAATATTTCCTAGGTTTATTCAGCTTTACAGGCTCAACAAAAATGCATTTCAATATATCCAGGGTGAAATTGAGCAAATTTTACCTCAAGAAAGTGCTAACTTAATTTTACCCATACTAAAGTTCGCCTCTTGCCTCTGTTTTTTCGCTGAAGGTGGCTATCAACGTGGAGCTGGAAATGATTTGGGGACAGCAATGCATAGAACAACATTTAGCAAAGTTCTAAGCGAATTTGTAAAACTGTCTATGCCTCTGTTCTCCATGGGTGATATAATTATTTGCTGGTTTCCTCCTCCTCCAGCATTTCTAATTTCTTTTTGTCTTGGATGATCTTTTTCTGCAGAAGTACTTTTTAAGCGGACCAAAGCTCGTTAGAAAAGATAATTTATTTCCAAATTATTTGCCACGGAATGATTAAACATACTTTTTTCCACCCAGTCACATCTTTAATTGATGGTCATAAACTCTACCAATGTGGCAAATTGACAAACCACCGAGGCACCGAAATGTTTGCGTTTTCCAATTTCGCTCGTTTCTGAACGTACCCCTCAATTCGAACGAAATAGTAAAAGTAAGTACACAAAGTGATGCTCGCGCGGTCGCCCGTTGACAGAATGGGTAGAAACGGTGGGATCTTATGGTGTAACACCAATTGTGACCTCAGGCGTTTGGTCGGTTTTTGATCGTAAATATCGTAAGCACCACCTCAAAGTTAGAGTAGATCTACTCTCTATTATTGCCGCGAGTTTTGACAGCTCACAGCTATTTTGGATTGATATTATTCTCTGACTTGTTCGGTATTAATAACAAGTGTGTCGTGTTTGTACTCCGAACTGATTGATATTTTTTGAACACAAATTAATTATGTTAGAGTATGCAGAGGTTTTTATTTTTTTATTTTCTTATTCATATACATTTGTTTGCGAAGTTATTTCTTATACCATACAAATAAAAAGAGTATATTTCTGTTCTTCTCTCTGAGGTGAAATCGTGTGTAGGAAATGTGAGGGAACAGAATATAATTCTGTCATATTCCTAACCTCTCAATGCCCGATCGTCTTGAAACCACATTTGGTGTTGTAAATTTTGAGGTAGCCAGTTGTGACAAATACTATCGTAAGTAGGTAGAATGCCTGTCAAACGCGCGACCGAACGAGCGCCACATTGTGTTTTGCCTATAAAACTGCGGAATTCATCACACCGAAAGTTCGAAAATGGTACGAATTAGTATTCGAACGAAATTTTTCACAGGGGTGTATATCTCATCTCGACTCCATTTGAATTTAACGATTTTCAGGTGCAATTATTTATATACCACCCTAACACTTCTGACAAAACTTCATCAAAATCCGTTCAGCGGTGTTTGAGTTAGGGGCACAATTGAAAATACTTAAATCTAATACGCGTACTTAAAAATGTTTCGACTTTCAGAAACCATCTTAATTTTTATTTTTTTTGTTCAATTTAAAATGTTGAGCTTTGAAAATGCATGATTAATCTGAAAAACATCAACTTTCAAGTCAATTCACTATTAGAAAGCATTTTTAGGCAATTTTTAGGAAAAAATTGATTTTTGCGGAAAAACCATGATGCGCACATGAAAATTAGGGGACTTTACGTTCAATCAAGGGCTATTCCGATATTTTCAGCCATACCTTATTTATTCCCAGATTTGATCCAAATTTCACCTACAATTCCTGCGCTAGTAGTAAACATGTTCCACAGATTCCGTAGAATTCCAATATCCCTGAATTAGCTTGAAAGAAAAATTCCAATTGAAATTTCGGATTAATCCTTTCATGTAGCCTAGTGGACCATTATTCTGTACGAAAGTAACCAACGCTTTGTCATTCGCATTCCCCGGTTCTCACATGTCAGACCTGCATTTGGGACATCACTAATAACGACCCAGAGCAACAGCGGTGACAGTGTACTTAAATTCCATGCATTCCTTTTAATTTAATTCCCAAACAATCGCGCACAGAGACCCTTAAATGCAGGAAATGTTTTCCAAAATAAAGGCAAATCTTATCCCTAACCCAAAACTTCAAAACTAAGCAGAACTAGAAACATAAAGTTAGCCATTAGGTTAGTTGCTCATCCAAGAACATTGATATTAATTTAATCTAAATTTCTCAATCTAATTCCAACAAATGTTCCCAAAGGATGCTCTGCGAGTTTCATCCATGGCTAACCCATTGCGATCATTAAAAAAAAATCTTTCTCGCAAAACTTAACACATCGAAACGTTCCACGAGTTCTAGTATTCATTGCGAGTAAAGTTTCAATAAAAAAAAAAAAAAAAAACTTCTCGGTCGCATCATTAAAAACTTCTCCGTTATTTAATTTCAAAAGTTTCCTTCCGGGTTTCATCACACACACGTCCCTATGAAATCCTGTCGGTCGGTAAGTTTCTAGTACACTGGCGCAACTTTTTAACACCTACATTGTGTTTTGGCCTTTGTTCGGCGATTGTACTTGGGCACGGGTACGAGGCATCCATAAACTTTGCTCCTTAAGCTTCGAAAGTTTCAATATTTGCATCGGAAAAGGATTACAAGGAGGTAATTTAAATTTACTTGGGGGGATTACCAAAAGGACAAACGCAAGCAAACATAAACATACATGCGAACCGTACGAGGGGAATGTTACAAGTTCCAAGTACCAATGTACTCTCCTCGTATGGAGTGATATAATTGAAACTTTTAGGCCCGGAAACCATCACACAAATATGCCGACGCACACAGGATGTTGGTGCCAGTTGTTGTAGGTCCTTAATCGTAATCAAGAATGTGTTGTTTAGTTATTCATTGGTTTTTGTGTGTTTCGAGACGATCGAATCGGACACACCAAATCTGAATATGTAATTGAGATTGTACGAGGTAGAGAGATAGTCGAAGCCTGCGGATAAAATGTATTTACGGGGGAGGCAACCATACGAGGTATCGAATGTTGCAGCACACATATGTATACATCTCCAAGTGATGGGGTTTCAGCCATGTGCAGATTTTTGGTCGAAGCATGGTTTCTGATGGTAACAGTAGTGGCATTGATTTTGCTTCTGATTACCATTTGATATGTTCAATTAGAACGCAAATACATACATACGGCTTTCAAAAAACAAAGAGTCCTCGTCCGGGCATACGGTAACAGTTTGTCTTATCAGTTTGTAGGTCATACAAAGGAGGACATACAGAATAACGTGATGGTGACTTTTATGTGGTCCTTTCCTGCTTCGAGAATTCGACTGTTGGGATATCTTGTAGGACATCAGCAATATTTTGGTAAAGAGAATAGGTGTCGAAGAATCGATGACATGAAACAAACACGTATAGGGTAATATTGAGGTAATAAAGAAGAGTTTATGTCTTTGAGATGGAAGAAGAGGAGGGGTCTTTTGATGGGTGAATTTTTGTTTATTTGGGAGATTTCTAGACCTGAAGACATCCAAGGCACTAATTAGTTATAATTGGATAGACAAATGTATTTTTCCGGAGTTGTACTTTGGTAAGCTTCAATCTACTATTGATCTGGCCTTTAATTGTGTGACTTTTAGATGAAATGCCACAAGTTGAGAACAGTCTCTGTTTAATTTTGGATTATTATTGGGAAATCCATTAAACAATTGATTGTTTTGCATTTTTATCTAACTTCTACAATTAGTACTTTTCTTTACCTACTCACTCAGCTGAGAGTCATCAAAAAGTAAAAATGTGGTCCTGGATGCTATGGTCTGGCTGGAATTCGCTTTGATAGTTGCTTTTCTACTCCTTTCCTGAGTCTGCACTCAAAGATAATCTCGTACACTTTAAGAGCTGTCAGAAGGAGCGTTATTCCTCTATAGTTATCGCATTCTTTTGTGTCCTCTTTCTTATAACTAAGCTGGATGACTCCACAATTCCAATTCTCTAGAATATTTCCACTCGCCCAGACAATATTTATTATTTCTGCTTCCTCCATTTTCTCCAAGATATTTGATGCTAAGCAAATGGATACTAAGGAGGACCACTCCAAAGCCTAAAAACAGATTCTTCTGCAGCCTTCAGTGATAACGTTTTCGGTGAAACTATTTAGGTGAGGTGAATTTAGGAATTAGGCATCACCTTTGTAATACTAGTACACTCAAGGTGCTATAGTTTGTTTCAGTCTAAAAAAATCAGAGCCCAAATTTATTTACTCTGTCACTTCCCGGGCCACAGCTACCTAAGAGAAAAAGACTTTCTAAATATGGACTAATTGTTTAGCTTATTTTCGTTCGATAGTTTGAAACTCAATTAAGATGGTGTTCGAACTTAAGAATATTTCCTACAATAAATGACAGACCTAAATATATACATGACTGCCTCCATAGCGGAGTGCGTAATTCCCAACAGCAGTGAGCTTATTCTTTTATACAATTCGATTCTACGAATCTGCACTCGATGGAAGAAAGAACGCCAAACATCTGATTGCAAACTTCCAATAGAACTGACTACTTTGAAACATTTTCTGTTCAAGAAAAAGGACACTTCACTCCAGTGATATGTAATTTGAAGTGAAAAGATATGAAAGTCCTTCCATTGAAATGCCGCAGAGTGCCCTTTAGTAAAGTACTCAGAAGAAGTTTCTTGTATCTGACCCAGTTTACCCGGACTTTACTTTAACTTATTGTAATTAACTTTGACTTGCTCGCCCCCATCTTGACAAAAGTTTTTAGACATTCAACTGGTACATATATAGACTAGAGTTTTAGATGCAAGGACACACAGGCAACTTTAGGAAATGGGCGAAGAATAATTGAAATATTTTGGTGAGTTAAGACAACTATTTAATAGTTATAGTCTTCCCTCACTCTCTCTCGGCGGCTGTGTTTGTAATGGGATCTTTTTTTTGGTACTAAGAGCAATTTAGGGAAATTAATTTCGTTACTACTCCACAGGGTAAAGGTGGGTGAAAAGTTTTAAGACCTTATGCTGTGTTGGTGTTGGTCTAGTATATTTTGTTAAGGAATAGTTGTGCATTTGGGTTAAATACTTCACTAACTAGGACTACTTTGGAACATAATAAATTTGCGTAGCTTCAGGTGCGGCTGGTAGGGATTTCTTAATAAGTTTGGTCCTATTGTGGATGGCTTCTTTGTTTAGTTAACATGTTTACAATAACAAAACAAAAATAAATAAAAAAACAATCTGCCACATCTGAAACAAAAAATCCTAATATCCTTTTCGCAAACAGCGTAGAATCAGGAAAATTTTCTAAATTGAAAACCACGACATCCGTTCTGCCACATTGGAATTTTGCCAAAAACTTAAGTCCAATGTCTATCCAATCCATCGAAAGAAACAACAACAAGTGAGACAACCAGCTCCAAAGAACTCCACGGTGAGAGAGAAAATCCAACGAAACACCAAGCAATTTCTAAAATAAGACCCTATCCGAACCACCTCTGGCTATATCCCACTCAAAAAAGTCCTTTTGTATTTATTATAGGCCTCTTCTCCCATATCTAAAAAAAAAAAAACTCCTTAAGGATTCATAGGTCTGCTACCCACCCAGAAAAAGGGTAAACAATATCGTCCTCTGCCTAGTTAGCATACTACACGACGAAGAAGCATATCTCGGAGCAGCCTGAAGGACATTCTACCGCATCTTTATGCCATCACCAATCAACAACAGAATTGAAATCAGGTGCTTTTTATATCCTTCTCCTGTGATAGCCTAAGGCAGTGTTTAGCTTATTTGCGGAAAATTCTCCGAAGGACATGAAGCGACCAACGTCAATTTACCTATATATGTGGAGCCAGGACAAACGTTGCTGGTTTTGATGTTGTTGTTCTTTTTTCTCATAAAGCTATTGTTCTTTCATCTGGCTGGGGATGGTTGTGTGTATATGTGTGTTTTGTTTGGGGTAAGTTAATGTCCTCTTCGGAGCACCGTTGATCCTTATGAATACTCGCGAACAGTATCAATTTATGGAAGAGGAGATTTTCTTGTTTGCCCATGGTATTGTCATCGGATGAGAGTATAGCCAACCATCTAAAATGTTATCCTGTTGTTGACAAGAGCATTCGGGAGGATACACTCTTGGGGATACTCTTGGGCAGGATAGTAAAATTGTTTGCAGTTTACTAGATTGTTTTTTTTTTATACTAAGTACCACTGATGCATGTTCTTCCGTTGTTGCGCTTTTCAATTGATATTCATGAGGATAATGTCCTTCTGTGAAAGAAAAAAAAAAAAAAAAAAAAATTGTAAAGGATATGCAAATTTTTTGAAATGGATTCAAATGGTTGTAGGATATTTTGTAGAACGTATGCTTAGATGTAAATTTAAGGATGCAAAGAATCTTATGCTGACCGTCACCCCTATTGGGTTGCTTATTTATTGCAAATTGAAATTCGATTGATGTGTCCTTATTTTGTGCATTGGGTGAATTGAATTTAGATTTCGGATAGTCAGTATAGAATGACATACGAGTAAAGCGGAAATTGATAATGCAGGGAGAGCTTGGCATGAGTTTCTTTTATAGGCTAACTTCCGGGTTAAGTATTGCTCTCAATTCGGTTTATGATCTCCAAAAAGATAGTGTAAAAGGAAAGTATGCTGAATTTGCTTTTCTACTGCGATAGCTCACTCACTAATTATCTTTTCTATCTGGTCCTTTAAAGGGCAATTATTGATTTCATGAAAGATTTTGATCCCGAGATCCTTTCCAGTTTTCTGGAAAATGAGCCTCATTGCTGAAGGTGATTTTGCATCAACTTGTTGTTGTTCCATAATCCATTCAACGAACTCTCGTCGCTGTGCGTAGTCAGCAGTCTTCAGTTGTTGATTCAATTGCACTTTGAATGCATGAAGATACAAATCATTCGTGAGAATACACTGTAGAGAGCTTCTCGAAATGTCCAATTCTAGATCACGGTACCGAATTGATGTTCCTCTCAACAACACTCTCACGAACTGCTTCGATGTTTTGTGTTGAACGACATATTGAAGGACGGCCAGAGTGTCTAAGAATTTTTGAATTAATCTCTTCACATGTTGATGAAGTTAAATCACTATTCCGACCATATTTTGTACGACAATTGCGAACTGTAGCTGCCAAACCTTTATTATTTTTAAAATATTGCTCAACAATGAAAACACGTTGTTCTTTCTTGTAGCAATCCATTTTTAATAACCCTGAACTCTCAGCTGTCACACTGTTTTTTTTTTTTTTTCGTTGGCAACACTTTACCGCACAAATGGCGCAAAATTCAAATCTTGTGTGAGTTTTGTGACACCCTTTAGCAGGACTGAGGTGATAGAGTCTTTAGAGTAGTTTTTGACAGGAATTAACTTTCCAATTGTCCAAAGAAACGGCAGTTCTTAGGAGCAATTCTTTAATTGATGTCAGCAGTGGTGTCATTTTCAAAGTTAACTGCTGAGCCCAGGTATAAAAAATGGTGACGTTGTGTCCATTTTCACTTTTGAAATATTACACCTCTGGCCTGTTCGATTCGTATAATCCTTTCAAATAAGTCTATCAAACGGTTTGGATAGATTTTTGCCGACCTTCACGTGTATTCTCCATAGTCATTCTACACAAACGCATGAGCTTGACAGGGGTATCTAAACTACGAGTAGATATGCCTCTGCATAGCTCGTTTCTTTATTCACTATCATAGGCGACTTAAGCCTAAAAAAACACTAATAAGGACCAATAAAGTTGTTTGAAAAGTTTTAGATATTCACACAGTGCATCAGACAAAATCTTGTACGCGATAGTTAGTAGACTGATGCCTCTATATATTGAATAGTTTAGAGTACCTCCTTTTTCGCGGACCAGATATATGACTCTGAGATTCCATTCATCGGGCACATCCTCATCTGATCAAATTTTAATAAATTATCTCCTGCTGCTTTGAATAGCTCTATTTGAGCTTAGATATTCCTAGAGTTGCAAGTGTTGGCTATCATCGCTCAAGTTGAATGGTTCATTCTGCCTAATAGCGGTCGCCATTTAAAAGTCCGCAAAAATATTTTTTTTTTGGGAATACTCAGCATTGACAATGGCTCTACTAGGAGGTTTTCTTGTTCGACTATACAGGCTTTTGTTCAAGCCTTATATACGTTTAGGTAGGTAGGTAATGTAGTGCTTCGGAAAAGAACCCAATTAGCGCTAAGTGCGCCGTTTTGATACAAAAACCTATCTCTTTTGCCCATAGATCTTATGAGCATCCCTCGTCATCTAGGGTAGTACTGCTTTGTAAGTCTCTTGGTATCTTGCGTGTGCTGGCACTTTTCATCAAACGAGGGCTTTCGTTGTGCAAGCTGTGCTTTCCGACTGAACCACCACTCTTTCTGATTTTTTCATTGAAATCATCAAACTAGATTTTGATGTCATATTTTCGATATTTTCCTAGGACTGCGTTGAAATATCCTTTTGTTATATTACCTTTCACTGATATAGAGGCTTATGCATATACCAGCGGGACGTTTTCGAATTCGGCTTTTATACAGATTACCATCAGGCGCTCGGTCACATGCCTGAAACTCAAGACT
The DNA here is from genome assembly GCA_963082735.1 of Pocota personata. Classification (NCBI taxonomy): domain Eukaryota; kingdom Metazoa; phylum Arthropoda; class Insecta; order Diptera; family Syrphidae; genus Pocota; species Pocota personata. The sequence goes on along the minus strand of OY720430.1, from coordinate 23,917,883 downwards.
TCCTGCCTAAGTCTTCCAAATAACTGCTGTCTCTGCTCTTTGCTACAATCATCGCAAATGTCGTAGTCTTTCATCTTTCTTAAGCCTGGTTCATCCAATCGAACTTAATGGACGCGAGTTGTTTCGCTGGACACACTCTGTTAAGTATCCAAACACTCCATGTGTAGACCCGAAGCTAATTGTCCTTATTTCGTCTGCTAGGGCTGTCAACAATGGAATCATCTACATATATCCGAGGCTTGTGGTTGCTTCGTAATTATACCTTTTACTTGCTCTTATAGGGCAAGCATGTTTTGTTTTCGTGACAATTATCGTCCTCAAGGTTTTCTTTAATTTTGACTTTGCTATAATAGAGGAACTCAATCGAAAAGGGTCTCGCAATTCTGCCTGTCTGTCTATCTGTCCTTCTGTCCTTCAGTCTGTACCTCGGGCTGCAGCTTAAATGGCGGGGCGGATTTTCTTAAAACTTCTTATCTAACTTCAAAAATTTAATAGTCTAGAAAAAGGCTCTAACGATTTCGATGAAAATTCAAATCTGGGGCAACATGAATATTTGCAATAAGACTGCGTACTTAGTTTTACGCTGAAGTTACGGTACTTTACCACTAGCACGATGGCGGAAATAGGCTATTTCTCGGATATGGCTGAGGCCGACTTTCTTCAAAATCGATTGATACGTCATTTTGACATATGCAAGGACCATGTCCATACATATGCTCTAAAAAGTTTTAAGAAAAACCCAATTTTTGTTGCTTCTTATTTATTGCGCTTAAATTTGAAATACAAACAATTTTTAGACGATCAGCACATATGGAGCAAGTATGTGCCATCAAATCATGCCCTTTATTTTCTATGGTAATAATATTACCCCGACGTATAACCTTTAACCCGGAGTGGAGAGCCAGATTCTTAGTTACAAACCTAGGACAAAGAGTTCGGTAAAAACAAGACTCGAACGCTGCTGTTTGCCCATTAAGGGTTTCTCTGCCACCACATCTTTTTTCGGAAATCCTGACCCAGACTCGGAGAGCGCCAACAAAGAGTGCCTTAATGGAAACACTCTTCTTCCCTGTCTCGATTGCTGATACGAAAGACCTTCCAAAGGGATTGAAACTCAATTGTTAGTCGAAGTAGGTAGTAGGCACTCAAATGCACAGCGTGGAGACGAGAGTGGAAGTGGATAACATGTCTGTCCTTGTGCCTTCATAGATTATTATTGTCTCCCCATTGAATATACTTTTCGAATAAATTTATAAGCAAGACATCCATGCGTCCTTCATCGATTTCCTAATCTCATTTGTCTTCATCAACTTTCTATAATTTTTTTGAATTCACATCCAACATTTGTAAGCTACAATCTTCCACCTAAATAAATATGAAAACAATTGTTCCTCATTTCTTAGAATTTCACTCAAGGACAACATGCATCTAGGCTACTCTCCACGTGGCAAGAATAAATAAATTGAAAACGAAAGTATCTCTTCAAATTACGCCAACTCGATTTCATTAATTCCTCAACTTTCAGCGATAATCTAGAATTTCCTCGAATAACCAAACAAAAATAAAGAAATAAACAAACATCCTTTTATATCCCTCAACTTCTACGTCAACAAAAGTAAAGTCATAATTAATTACCTCTCGCCAAGCCACCTGAATACACTATCCGACCACGCTGCGTCATAGCCAAACAAACACCAACACCACACCTGATTCCCGCAAGGATTATTAATTACAATCCACTAAGAGCTCATGATGAACATGATTGCATACCAAATAAATCCCGGTATCATGCCAACAAATCGACGGTTCATAATTCACTAAAATTTCCAAGCATAAATATACCTCCTCCTCTCGTGGATTATATAGAGCTTGAGGTGGAGAGATCCTTTGAAAGACATACTGAGAACTACAGCTGAGATGGCGGGGATTTATGAGGAAGGTTACATTGGAGAAATATTGGTCACAAAGTGAGAATGGTACTGGGAGTTGTTTCGACTTTTGCGATGATCTACCAACAAGTTTATGAAATTTATTTGGAAAACGGACGGACGATAAGCGGATGGATTGATGGACGGGTTAACAGGAAGAATGGCGGGCGATTGAAGGACAAACAACAGACGGGTGCAGAAATGGGCGGGTGGACGGGAAGACAGGTAGAATGTCGGACGGATAGACGGGTAGATGGATGCACAAATGGATGCATAGATCTATGGGTGGACGAATGAATGGGTGAATGGATGGGCAAGTAGACAGGTGAAAGGATGGACGGTCAGATATAGTATTAGAATCATTCAGTATTTTATGTTTCCGTTTGAAATATTTTTAGCTATTTTATTTCTCTTTGTTTAAAACTATAAATTCACAGAATTCTACCCTATTTCACTGCACTCAAAAAATCCTCTTAAAAAGCTCGTGAAAAACAGAAGTTTTATGGCGAAAGTAGACATAAAAATTGTCCTCGTCATGGTTGAATGCGTCCATATTTCACGCTGAGCAGTGATACACACCTGAGAAGTTGCACCAGTTGATGCATTCTCCAATTTTTGGCAATGACAAATGAATGCACTTAAAGTTGTAAAGAAAAAGTGAGCAATTTGTGAATACGTGAAAACTTTCTTTCCACTGAAAATAATTCTCCGCACTGAAAAGTGGATTTATTTGCATAACAATAAGTTTGACGTTGAAGTTTTCTGACATATGATGAGGTTGTTACAGCAAATTGGCTGATGATTGAAGCACGCTTGCAAGGATTTTCTTCATTCAGGGGAGTAGTTTAAAATTTTGATGAAGTTGAAGGTATTTTTCAGGATGGGGTTGGGATTTTCATGATGAACTTATGGTACCTCTGTGTTCCTTGAACACTTTGTGGAATATTTTTCTGAAGATTTCCGTGTGTAGTATTATGAGTCTTAGATTTGTCAAAGTTGTTACCCCAACTGCTTCCACCTGATAAATTTCTTCTGAAACTATTCTCACACAATCACAAGAAAATCGCAAATATTTGCTCTACCTTACTCCTTTGTAGAGTGAGCATAGAAAGATATCCTTTCGAAATGTAATTTCATCCTTACGTTGAAAAATATAACACATTTCATAATTAAACAGAATACTTTGTGTACTTAACACTCAATGAATCTCCGAAATGTAATCACAGTACATTTATCTCCGTTGAATTGCTTTACAAGGAGAGTTCTCATGGAATTCAATTACACTGATTGTGTTGATGTCCTTAAAATAATTGTTTATCATTTATTATCAACAGGGGAACCAGTTGTCTGGGTGAGATGCATTACTCATTTGAATCCTCACATTTAGTATAATGTTCTTAATGAACATTATTTTATCATGCTAAACAAAAGACAAAAGGGGTAAGATAAATTTTTAGCAAGAATCAGTCACAGTATACAGATGGTGTTGAAGTAATGTTGAATGGAAGGATGAAGTTTTCTCTTAGCAGTAAGGTTTTGCAGAATAATAATATTTAAGTGGGGTTGAGATTGTAAAATACTGCAATTTGTCGACTGCACAAGAGTTCTTGGTAAGTGACAGACTAACGATGTGGACTAATAAGTGGAGCAAAAGGTGGCATCACATACAACCAAAAAGAATGTAACTGTATACGCGTAAGGTTATCGTAGGACAAAAATTGGTTTCTCATTGGAAATTAAGTCATTTCAAAATAGTAAAGGATCTTCCAATAGGGACTTCCGAATTTTGACAGTTGATAGCGGCCATATTGTTGAAGTTACATCTGTCACATTGGCTGTCATTTATTCGGTCTGTTTTGCCAAATCGCCATGAACGGATATAGCGTTCAACAACACGTGCAAATAATAAAATTGTTTTATCAAAATGGGTGTTCTGTTCGGACAACGTTCTGCGCGCTTCGCCCATTTTATGGTCGCCATAATCGTCCTTCCGAGAGGACTATTCGCAGTGTGGTGGATAAATTTGAATCCACTGGTTCAGTAAATAATCAACCAACACCGGTACGTCGACGAAACGCAAGATCTGCCGAAAACATCGTCGCTATCCGTTAGAGTGTGCAGGAGAATCCGAGGCAGTCGATTTCGCGTCGCTCACAAGCACACGGCCTTTCGCAGACCACAACTTGGCGAATTTTGCGTCGTGACTTGGGCCTGCACCCGTACAAAATTAAACTGACCCAGGAGCTGAAGGTAAACGATCATAGGCAACGACGTGTGTTCGCTGAATGGGCTCTGGAGCAGTTGGAAACTGACCCTAATTTTCATCGAAAAATCATCTTCAGCGATGAGGCCCATTTCTGGATGAATGGGTACGTCAACAAACTAAATTGTCGAATTTGGAACGATACCAATCCACATGAGATCCAAGAGCGCCCAATGCATCCCGAAAAAGTCACTGTTTGGTGTGGGTTTTGGGCTGGCGGCGTCATCGGTCCATATTTCTTTGAGAACGACGTTGGCTAGGCCATCATAGGTCGATGATTACCAACTTTTTTTGGCCTGAATTGGATCATATGGACACCAACGACATGTGGTTTCAACAGGACGGCGCTACGTGCCACACAGCTCATGCCACATTGGAAATTCTGCACGAGCGATTCGAGGACATGGTCATCTCACGTGGAGGTGATGTTAACTGGCCACCGAGACCGTGCGATTTGACCCCGTTAGACTTTTACTTGTGGGGTTTTCTAAAGTCGCAGGTCTATGCGAACAAGGCAAAAACCAAAGCGGCCCTCAAAGCCAACATAACCCATGCGATCGGTCAAATTCAGCCTGATTTATGCGCCAGAGTCATGGAAAATTGGACATTTCGGATGTGCGCCACCCAGAGAAGCCACGGCGGACATTTGAACGATGTTATATTCCATACCTATCAACAGGCCTTTCAATCGAACAAAATATGTCGATGATATCATCGACTCACACACACTTTGTTTTGTTTAAGTTTAAAGATAGGAAGCGCTTAATGAAAGACCCTTTAGATTCCCTCAAGCTGAGCGAAAGTTCACATGCTAAAGCAAACCTTCGCCTTGTAAATACTCGAAGTAAGCAAACCGTCATAAAAACGTGATTGGTGCCCTTACCAATCTCAAGTTATCTCAGTGTTACCTCAATAGAGACATGAAAAATACAAACATTTGTGTCCTGTATCCCTCTTACGGTTCCTAGGGCCTACTACGGACATAATGTTCGAACGAAACAGTATTAGTTTGGTGCTCAAACTGATTGCATTTCTTCGACATATTTTGAACAACATTCCGGACATGGACTTTGCTTTGGCGATCCTGTTGGTTCAACCATTGGTTGGAGCAAAACTCTCATGATACTGGAAATCCTCTACTCTGTCTACCGGATGTCGAGTTGAGTTGATGAGTTTGTTCCAAGGCTGATCATTTTAGTATGCCTCCTTCTCCACATCTGCTGTCATTTGGTAGAGGTCCATAATTCTGTGAGAGAGTAAGCATATATCGTCAGCGTCGTCAAGATGTTTCAGTTGGAATGTAAGAGTCCGTCGATACAATCAAATTTTAGCACTGCATCGAATTTACTTTCTTAGGAAGCTTGACGATCATTCCCTACTTCCACTCGTCAGGAAAGCTTCTCAAGCTCTCTCTCTATAAGCGGGAGCAGTAGCTCAGCCAATATTGCTGGCGCTGCTTATTGACTGCTCAAGTCCAACCGCCTTGTTGCTTTTCAGTGCTGTGATCGCAGTAGTAATCTCATCCTTACTGGGAGTCGTGGTGCGTATTCAGACACTTTTTACCTCAGGCACCTCAGTCGGATTTGGGAGCACATCGCTTGCGAATATACGGTTCAAAAGCATAGTAAAATGCCACTTCCATCTATTGATGTGGTCCTCATCCGAAATGAGCAAAGAACCATTTAGGCTTTTACTGGGTGTTAGCTGGAGCTGCGACCACCTGTCAGCTCTTTGGGGATTCTGTAGATGGTCGCACGTGCTTATAGCTTCTTCTGCTTTAGTAGCCAGCGCATTGATGTAGTTTCGCTTGCCACGACGCACGCTACGCTGAACTTTTTTTTTGTCTTTATGCGATATAGAGACTCTAGTTCGTTTCTCCCTACTGCTGCAGTAGCTGTGATGCGAGCTTTCAGTTGTATTCGGTTGTCAATCCATCTCCGGAGTACTTGAAAAGTCAAGTTCTATATCTTCCCTGCGATCGGCCGACAATTCTTTCAGTCTTAGATAGTTGCGGGCAATGAGCTGCTAATTGCTGCACATCTTGCGAAAGGTGGTCCCTTAATTGTTGGAATACTGAGGGATCACTTATGATGTTGAAGTTGGGCATTCTTGTGTTGTTGTGGCTGTCATAAGATGGTAATCTCTTCTAAAGCGGCGACTGATGGCAAAATGGTTTTATTTGAGGTTGCTTGCCTGTCGTTGGAAACTCAGCTGACTTTGTGGTAGGTCTTGTGCTCAAACACGGTGCCACCTATAACAAGGTGAGTGGAATTGTAGAAATTTACAAACCTTTCGCAGCGCTTTTGTCATTGCGGTTGCCTAGTCCATGCTTTCCGATAACATGTTTGACCTCTTCGTTATCATTGCCTACCTTGGCATTTGAATACCCCATCACTATAACAATGTCTTCATTTGGTGTTGTGTTGAAGGCGACGCTTAGTTGGTTGTAGAAGCTCTCCATCGAACTGAGACGAGCCATCCGTTGGGGCATAACACTCTATAATGGTGACGCATCGTACTCTAGTCCGAATCTGGCTGTCATTTGCATGTTATTACTGTTAGCAACAGTCCAACTCCATATTCCCGCGGACTTCCGGATAGTCTTCCAGAATAGAGCAGTACAGTGTTACGCGTTGAGGACTGATACTCGCCCGCTTCTAACCATCTTAACTCACTTACCCCCAAAATGTCTGCAGTCTTATGAATTCCTTTTTCAGTTGGAAAAATCTAGCATTTTGAGGTCCTTTGCTTCCCGAGTCGAGGAGCGTCATCACATTCAAGTATTCTATCGTTGTCAGGGTAAAATGCCAAAAGTCGTCAACATGTGATCATTCCTTATCCGAGTCGTAAAGTCGGTTTCTGTAGCGAGCAATCTTCGGTATCGCATTATGCTGGCCCACGTTACCTAGTCTAGAATTAAGGCCCTAGATAACCCGCCTACGTGTATAAGGCTACACGTACAATAGTTTATACGCAGAGTTGCCCGGGTACCACCACTAGGATGTAAAGCAAGCACTTCACCACAAACTTGATTGTTGTGCTACTGGCCAAAGTTATGTTTTGAGAAGTCAGTAGTTTCTCGATCAATCGCAATGCAACTCCCCGTATAATTTATTGTCAAACGGAGACTACATCATGTTGACTTGGGCCCGGGGTTGCCGCCGAACAATTTGAAAAAGTCCCAAGAAGGTCACGGGTAGAAAAAAAAGTCAATAATAAAAATATAAAAATTATAAGGAAATTTGAACTTCCTTCTACCTGAAATGGGAAACTTCAAAATTCCGATTAAAACTTGTATGTAACAAAATAAACCGCAAAAGATCAGATACAGATCAGTCGAACTTATAGAGAACCAACATCCTTTACCTGAATTTCATTGAATGCTGTACCTCAATGAAATACTTGGTGACTATGTGTTGAATTGGACACAAACCTCAAGATACTAACCAGAGTACAAAGAATGGCGTACATTGGTGTCACAGGAGCTATGAGAACCACACCAACTGCAGGATTAGAGACCATACTCAATCTATCACCTTTAGATCTATTTGCGCAGGAATCTGCAGCTAGAAGTGCTCTAAGATTAAGCCAATCTGAAGGTTGGAGGTCAACCCTGACGGAGCATGTGCAGATTTTACGCAAATAAATGGGCAGAGATGTTAGCACAGACTACATAGTGCCCTATTTAGACTTTCATAAGTCGATTCCGAGTCGAGAGGAATGGGAAACTAATATCCCGCTAAATGACAACTCCATCGCCATCTACACTGATGGAATTTTTTCTGGAAAACTCAATTTGAACAAGTCAATTCGGCTTCCAGACTATATCAGTGTTTTTCAAGCGGAGGTCTTGGCGGTGGCAATAGCTGCCCGGGACGCTGCTATGAAAGCTATACCACCAGATGATATCACATTTTTCATTGACAGCCAGGCAGCGATAAGAGCGATTTCTGCCACACAAATAAAATTGAAGCTTGTCCGCTGCTGTCGCGAAGAGCTGCGGGTTCTTGGTACGCAACACAATGTAAAGCTTTGCTGGGTACCCGGACATAATGGCGTTTCAGGAAATGAGAAAGCTGACGAGCTGGCAAGGGAGGGTTCAGCTTTAAATCCTGAACGAGCTGACCCGTCAGTTAAGACACCACCCTGCAACCTGAACCTAGAAGTTTTTTTTTTTTTTTATTTTTTTTTTGGTTGCGCCTGGAGGTGCAGGAATCTTCAAAAGATACCAATGGCCCATACCATTGGTTATGCCCGATTCATATATTTGACCTGATGATTCATAAGTGTCGGCCAGTATATGCCTACGGGCTAAACCCCCCAGAGAGGCATTATGAGAACCGGCCGCTCGTGCTCATAGTAGTAGGAAATTCGTTCCTCTCATTTTTTCGTTTTGTGGTGACTACGACTAAGTTACCTTAACAAGTAGTTTACGCTTCTGTAGTGTTAATCGCGTTAGGTAGGTAGCTTTCCAGCGAAGGCACCTACTAATACCGTCATTACATGCGGTTTTTCCTTACTGCGCCAGATCGTACGGTCTTTGTAGTTGGCCCTCGAGGTTTGTCACGTCTAGAGTACGGATTATTTCATTATTGCAATGATCATGAAGGCGAGTACGAAGTTTGTGAGCAAAGTTTGTTACTTCATCCCTCACGGTAGCAATTCCTAGATCTCTGTGAATATCACTATTCCTTATATACCATGGAGCATTCACAATTGCTCTTAGTGTTTTGTTTTGGAATGTTTGCAGAACAGTCATATTGCTTGGCTTGGTACAACCCCAAAGTTGTATACCGTATGTCCAAGATGGTTTTAGCACTTGCTTGTACAGAAGCAGTTTGTTGTATACGCTTAACTTCGAGTATCTCCCGAGTAGCCAGTACATTTCTCTAAGTCTGATTTCGAGCTCGTCGCGCTTCTTTTTAACATGTGGTTTCCACTTAAGATTTGCGTTTAGTGCCATTCCTAGATATTTTGCCTCGTTTGCGCACGGTATTTGTACCGAGTTAATGGAAATAGGTAAGTTGTTTATCTTTTTGTACGTAAAATTGACATGCGTTGACTTGGTCTCGTTAAGGACGATTCTCCAGGTCTTTGTCCACTCGCATACTTTGTTTAAAGCTCGTTGGAGTTTTCCAGTTGATGATTCGACTAACTCATCTGTTGCGAGGATAGCCGTATCGTCTGCGAACGTTGCTAGGACAGTCCCTTCATCTTGTGGTATATCTCTTGTGTAGAGGAGGAACAGGATTGGGCCGAAAACGCTTCCTTGCGGAACACCGGCATGGATTTCTTTGAATTTCGAATATTCTGCCCCATGTTTAACACGAAAGAGTCTGTTATTAAGGTAAGATTCCAATATTCTGTAGAATTTATCTGGTAAGATTTCCCTTAGCTTATATCTCAGGCCTTCGTGCCATACCTTGTCGAACGCTTGCGATACGTCGAGAAAAGCGGTAGAGTATATCTTTTTCCCTTCTAGAGCTTTTTCAATTTAATTTGTAATTCGATACACCTGATCGATTGTGGAATGTTTAACCCGAAACCCGAATTGATGGTCCGGGATCAATCGCCTTTCTTCAATTACTGGGTGCAATCTTTTTAGCAGAAGTTTCTCAAAGACTTTAGATATTATCGGCAGAAGCGAAATGGGTCTATATGATTTCTTGTCGTTTGCACATTTCCCCGGTTTCGGAACCATTATTACTTCGGCGACTTTCCATTGCCTTATGGTAGATGGAGATCACTAGAATCCTGTATAATTACAAGAAAACTCTGGCCGCTCTACGATAAAAATCGTACAGAGCAAATCCTACACTTCCAGATGTATCTTACCTGGTTTAGTGGGGATGATAAGTGGACACAACTTGTTACGCTATCACGCAAAGAAATTGGGAAATAGCGAAGAAGATATATGTAGAGGCTCTGGCAATGAGGACGTACACGAAGATACACTTCACTGTGCCATTGTCCACCTTAGAATCAAAATACAAGGGAAACATTTCTTTCAGGACTTAGAAGAACTATCGGTAAATAAGATTACCAAATTTATAAATGCATCGGGTTGGTTTAAGAACCCATAGATTTCACGAGTGGGGAAGCTTCACTCCTTGGGCATCACAATGGATCTATACTGATCTAAGTGTGGCGTAGTTTGTTTCACACTTTACGTCAATCCATCAAACCTAACCTAACCTATGTGTTGAATTCATGAATAAAGGAGCTGAAGCAATTCCTTTTTTCGTTCTGAATGATTGATAGCATATCTATATCAAGTATCTGAGGTGCATTTGCTGCATCTACGGATGATTGGATGGGTAGACGAACGGGCGGACATGGCTCAAGCAATTTCAATATTGTATTTTGTCGGCTTCCAATTCATCTTTGAAATAACTCTTTACTCTAGGCTTGTGGTCTAGATTTTTAGAAGGTTTTGCAGTACAATTTTTCGCCAATTATCGCTATCAAACTGCAAAGTATTTTACTCCATTTATCCACATTTCCCTCTACAAGGTTGGAGTTATAATGGGAAGTTTGGAAATTGATTTAAAAAAATAAAGTTTTTAGATTTTCTGTAGTCTTCATTCGATTCTAGGTCTGTAAGTGCATTCCTATAACAGATACAAATTAATCACTGCGTTAAAGACCTTGTATCTCGCAGATATATTGATTAATTGGTTGCGAAATAACTCATTCCAATTCGTACTTATAGCCACTTTGGCCTCAAATCATTTCATCTTCTTCAAAACTTAGGTCTGAATGCAAGTATCGCTCCGAGATATTTTAATTCTCTTACCATCTCTTGAACTTCGCTGCCGACCATCCAACGTTCGTTTCTACGACAATTTTTTCTAAGAATCATGATCTTTGTTTCTGATGTGTTTATTGAGAGATACCAAAGCTTCAAGTTCGCATTTTTCATTGAATAGATTGTTGTGGCACTTTCGGTCATCGACGTGAAGGAGAACTTTAATTTGGGTGTCGACGAACCTTACTTCCTCTGGAAGAGGTTCATGCAGATCGATAAAGTAGAACAAAGAGTATTGGACTGAGAATATAGCCCTGAGGAACTCCAGAAGATATTTCAAATTCATGGGAGATAGTGGTATCATCATAAACAATGGCAGAAGTTTTGAAAATCATCTGAGAATACATCATAGGAAAATTACGAGTATATGACAGGCCAAGAGATGAGAGCTTGTAGATAAAACTTGGCCTGTTGACTTTATTGAAAGCAGCTTTATAATAGAGTTTAGGACGAACATTTTTCCATAGTTTTCTATTACAGAAAGACCTTCTTTTTTAAATATTAAACATTTTATAGCATCGGGCGCGATATTATAGAAGTCACACGGTATTCCACCTATTCTTCTTCTTCTTATTCGTTATCCCCATTTGCTGTTAAGCATGGATGTAACCTCGGGATATCCATATTCTCCACTACACTCTGTCCCGGCAGTCGCGTTTCATTTCTGCAATTATCTTGCCGTTTTTCGACCCCAGTGCCGTGGTTTCCCTCTAGGTGCTGTGCCTAGTACCTTCATATTGGACACTTGCTTAGCATTCATCCATCCATTATGGGTGACCACACCACTATAATTCAATTTCTTCTCATATGGACTTTCCCTAACCCACCTCCTGGACACGGCTTAGGGTCTTGCCTAAGTATTAAAAGGTTTCAACTCTCTCCGGGATTTTATAGTCGCATGTTATTCTAAGGTCCAACTTGACTTCCTTAGATATCCACATAACTTTAATTTTGTCTGCGTTACTTATCATTTCCTTTGTCTTAAGTTCGTCTTGCCACAATTCTACTGTCTGTTATAATTTCGCCTGGGTATTTGCCACTATAATTCATCTGCTTATAGTAGGTAGATCGGCATTAACCTCCTCATTCCAATTTGTTTTCCTGTGAATCTCTTATATGCTTTTGTTATTTCGTCTAGAAATACGATGAATAACAAGGGGATGAGGATATCGCCTTGTTTCAGCCTTTTGTGTAGTTTGAACGCTCTTGATCTTTCGTCCTAGAATCTAATGATGTAGGTGCCCCTTTACGTTGATATCTCTCTGGTAAATTTGTTGCCTTGGAATGTAGTCAAAAGGGGCCTTCAAGTCAACTTCAAGTAAAGGTCCTTGGCTTTGGCGTTAATTTTTTTCCATGATGGCTATATGTGGTCATGGGTTTGCCTATCAGGTCTGAAAGACGCCTGTTTCTCCTTCAATTTATCATCGAAGATTGTTCTGAGCCGCTTTTCGAGTATTTTTGTGTAAAGCTTATATGTATATCATTGATGAAAGTTTTATTGACCTGTAATTGTTAGAGCTTCATAATAAGGCTTCAGTCCTATTTTCTACCCATGCTTTTTGCTATTTGTCATGCTAATCTATCTTTGCTGGGATCTTATTGTTATGTGTCATCATTTTTTCTTTATAATTTGGACTGTAAAGCTCATCTGATACAGTATACGGGAGCACGTTCAATCTTCCTTATTCTTCAATTCACCATCAAATTATTAATTATCCTCCAGTAAGCAAAAAAAAAAAAAAAAGGATATATCTCAACCCACATTCATTGTGGGTAAATCTAAACATCAAACCAACCAGCACTTCCCCGCGTGACACTAATAAATTTCCATTATTGCCATTATCCTGAAAGTGGTATATTGAGTATTAATATCCTTTCGCATTACTCACCGAGATGAGAATACGTGAGGAATTTACTCCGCCTGTCAGAGTGTTTGCTGTGTACGTACAACCATTAACACAATTGCTGGCGAAAGCGAAATATGAGAACTGGAATTATACGCTGTGAAAATAGGTATGGTACGGATATGCTGCTTGTAGTCATCGTAGAGTATGTGCCCGTTTTGTTGGAGTATAGGCCAAATGGAGATCACATCAAGGACCCGACGAGAGACAAATAGTTGTGTTGAATGGCTGTGGCAACGGGGTTATACGATATGTCATGTTTCACTTAAGAGTCATTCTAGTTGCATTTATCAATTTAACTGTCAAGTGAACAGGAGATGTGAGAACCCGACAACATGGTGTTCGGTTCAGTTTCCTAAGACATTCGAATTCCTTTATACGAACCCGTCAACGCAACGACTCCAATGGGGGTGGCAGGGTATAGTTTTGCTGATTTGAACGGTTTTATATCTTTCTGTAGGTAGCTACATGTATATCTACAAAATTTCTATAAAGAATTTCTACGATGAGAATAGATATGCAACTTCTGAAGGATAAAAGATGAGGGGATCACAATGGCATTATGATGGGAATTTGGAATGTGCAATTCTATTTGCTTTAAGAATCTAGTGCGAGAGTGAAGTATAACAACAGTAACTACCGAAACGTATTTTCTCTTTGTTCTGTACAGATATGAGATAGAATCTTGCAGTTGCAGATACTTGTTGGGTGAAGGGGATTTAAGCGATTCTATACCCTTTAGTTCTGGTTCAGTTGGCACAATTTTATAACTGCTTATCTAGTAATTTTGTATCTTGTAAGTTGTCTTGTACCTTTTGAATTCATATTGTAGATTCAATTAGTTAATCCAAATAGAAAATTGAACTGTAAATTAAAACTCATCAATCAATAACGCGAGTACTTCAGTCCTGTAAGGCACATAATTGCTTATTGCCTGGTTACTTGTCAATAAAATGAGAAAATCATCTTCAAATGTAAATTTAAACGAATCAACACACATAAAACTTGGTTGTTGATGGAAACGCCCCAATTTTTTAATTTCAGTGATGAAAAGGTGGTAGAAGAAGGATTCAAAAATGACGTTCATATGAGCACTCGTATATCCATTCACTGAAAGAAATTCAACAACTTCAAATAGCAATTTAAATTACACGAGGTATACAGACGAATTTCGGAGAATCATAGCGTCTATAAATAGGTACAAGTATAAGATAAATTGGAAAATTATTTTTTTAAATTAAGGCTTGAGTAAATATTTTGTCAGAAAACCCTTACCCAATTAGGATAATTCCATTGAAGTCCATAATATTGTAAAAGTGCGAGCTTTGTTGCTTTATAAATATTAAGCATACCATTATAGGATGGAAAAGTAACCCATATCTAATGCGTCTCCCGTTTAACATGGGATACAAAATATTTAAGAATATTTCATTCAGGGATAACCAACAGATGGCCCACCCTCCTGGGTGGTTCTCGATGAGATGCATTTAGACCAGGGATTAGGATCTTTATCTATTTATGGAACCATCTACTCCTTCTTTTGAAGAAGGCATTCGATTTTGGCAGTGCAAGTTTTACTCAAATCGGTAAAATCATTGAAGAAATATTCCCTTTGCTATGGATAAGGGAAATGGGATGACGTTATCCCTACGATGATTTAGCGCAACTTTAACTTGTACTGCTAATATGACCTGGGTTGGCCATATTATCGTAAAAGTATTGCAGTTTTTAAGATTTGTCCACCTATTTTCTGCTATGGTGGTCACAAGCCATTTCGATATCAACTCCGGGCTTGTTTCGGACGCCCTGGATAGAATTTCTAAAGCGTCAGCTAATCGGAATATAATCGATCTTGTTAAATGTTCGCTGCCTGTCAATTGGAGTACAGCTGACCTTGTGGCAGGCCTTGTGCTCAAACAGTGTGCTTCTAATGGCTAGGCGGTTGGCATTACAGAAGTTTATAAACTGCTCGATATTGTCATGGTAGTCTCCGAGGCCGCGAACTGTACTTTGGCGTTGAAATATCCCATCACGATCACGATGTCCCCATTATGCGTTAAATTGAGGACGGCGTTTAGACGGCTATAAAACTTAGACATTTTTCATTCTCAGTCGCGTTTTCTTTCGGAGCATAACACTAAAAAATGTTGATCTTTCTTACCCCACTCTGGAATTTAGTAGTCAATATACATTCCCTGGGAGCTTTCCAGGTTATAAGGCTGCTATTTACTTTTGGCATTAAGTCTCAACCATAATCAAAATTGGGAAACATAGGCTAATGTCGTAACTGAACAAAATTTTTCCCTATGTTATGTCAATTCCAATCGATAACCATAATACTTTTGCCTACATACCTATTGTGTCATCTTTTGAAACATCATTCCATGCCCTTTCCTTTTTCATTTTATTAAAATAAAAGGCATCTCTTTTATCGAACAGGGACCTATTTTTGCGAACACTTTAATATGTGCACAAATTCGTAGTCCGACATTTTTTTTCGAACATTTTCATAACAAACATGACAACTGACAGATTTACGTATGCAATGAGCGACTGAGACCGTTCTCTCTTATGTTCGCTTATGTTTGCAAAAGTGAACGAACATTTAACGAATCGACGCTGGGCTTCTTATGTATTGGATGTTAAGATTGTGAGTATTCGTGGGTTTGTGGTTATGTTTCTCACTTCAGTATCAGTTCTATGTCGTACTCATGTGTACTTCCGGCTGGTTTGCAAGATTAGAGTAAGACAGTGTTAATAGGTGGCAATTTCTATTCTACTGAACGCTCACACAGAAGATGTATCTTTCGTATCGCATGAATTTTTGCTCGAGTTGTAGGAATCGGACATTTTGGGGATCTTCTTCCACGGAGTCAAAGAGAGTCTTAACATTCAGGCTAGTGATCAATATTTATGTAAATAATATTATATATATTATATAATAATATTTCTCATTTTTACCTTAGGAAATGCAACAATTTGAATTTCTAAAACAGCCTTTCTGTTCACGCGACTTGGTGACTTTTTGGTACGAGCGAAGCCGGACAATATTTTTCAGTTTCTAGCAATTAACCATTAAAGAGCCGAACAAAATGTGTATCTGCGTCTGGGTCTGAGTCTGAGTCGTCAGCTGTCAAAATGTTAAGCCGTAAGCCGCAACACAATGTGTGTCTGTGTCTGTGTCGTGAATCGCGAAGTTGGATTTTATTCAACTTCAAGCAGCGAAACGTCATTTGACGTTTATGAATTTGTACACAAAAGTTATTGTTGTTTTGGAAATGGAGGTCAACAAATTTATAGAAGTTGTGCGCGCGAACAAAATTCTTTGAAATTTGTCGAATCCCAATTACAAAAATTTAAGAAAAAAAATTCAAAAATGGAAGGAGATATCCGGCGAATTTGGAATATCAAGTAAGTAAAAAAACAGTATTTGTAAATTTTGTTTACATTTGTTTTGTTTCCATTGTTTACAGTTGATGAGTGCAAAAAAAAAATTGAGTTTGCGAGACAGCTACAACCGGGAGTTGTCAAAGCTACAATTGGCTTACGTATAGATGTTTTTTTTTCAATTTTTCTTTTACCAGACCTAGCAATAAATTGTACTGCTGCTTTCTCATCCTTGTTGCTTTCATTAATTTTATTGCTAAATAGCACATGTGTAGAACACACATAATAAAAGCAATTTCTTCTTGTTCGTCCATATCCATTATCCACAATTAATAACAAACTCGATTAAGCACTAATAAAATTAAGAAGTAAAAATACAAGATGCAAATTTGACAGTCGCTTTCATTGTGTTTACTTTAATCGCAAGCAACATTCTGTTCAGCCCTTAACTTCGGGGTAAAGGCGCACATTTTAGAAGATTGTGTACCTACTTAGCTCAGTCAACGAACAATCTAAAAAAATCTAAAAGAAAATTCAAATGAATACAAATAGTAATCAATGAAATTTCAAAAGTCGTTCAGATACTGAATGAAAGAAAAGTTAAACAAAGAATAATAGTAATGAACAAATGAATCGAATGAATGAATATTTCGGTGCTTTCGAATAAGACGATTGTTTTTATTCGATAGTTACCATACCATCCAACCAATTGACAATTTGCTAAATTCCTTAACTCACAAGAATATGTATGTCATGTAACCATTTTATTTTAATTGATTATTACTTGGCAGCAGTGTAGATCCGAGCTCTTTCAACCTATCTTGATGGAGCAGCGTGCATTCTACACCGGCATCCTGCACAAACGGACGAGTTTGGCAATGACATCATGGCTTTGTATAGTTTATCTCTATAGATGCTATCATAGGCGACTTTAAAATCGATGAAAAGATGATGAGTATTGATTTGAAGTTCCTGAGTTTTTTCCAAGATCTGCCGCAATGTGAATATCTAATATAATCTTTTTAGGACTTTGCTGGCCTAAAACCACACTGATACGGCCTTACCATGTTGTTGAAAAAAGGATTAAGGTATTCAAAAAAGGAGACTAATAGTAGTTGGCGGTCTCCTTTCTTGAGGATCAGTCTAACGCTGCTGAAGTTCCACTCGTCAGCGTGAGCTCCCCGGCTGCTTTAAATAGCTAGGCAATAAGACCATCAGACCAAGTTTTGGTTCTGACTGCTATTTAACAGTCTGCCGAAGTGATCTTTCCAAATTATTAGCATCGACTGTGACTCTACTACTAGGTTTCCTTCTTCATAGCTAAAGGCTTCTGTTCGAGCTTTCTAGTCTTAACACATTCTTTTTACCTTCTGGTAAACCTTTCGGACATAAATCTGTAATAACCCCTCTCCACTGCCTCGATCTCGCATTTTTATATTCTTTCTTCTTTTTTCTTAGAAGCTTATGTTCTTTCCTTCTCTTCTGCTTGTAGATGGCATAAACTCTGCTCGTTACCCTTTGCAGAGTCACTTGTAACTTCAGGATCCCTTGAAATAGTGTTCTGAGCATAGTGATAGATTACAATGTTAACCTTCAGCTATGTAATATGTAGTTGTCCTTTTCTTTTCTAATTTTCTTAAAAAAAAAAACATTTTTTTGTGATCGTTTTACGTTCCATAACATTGGCATGCTGATTCTCTCGTAGTTCGCGACGAAGGTGCAGGTTCTGTCCATTTTGATCTTAAAATTCAAATATCAGCAGGACAGCAAGTTCGCTAAAAAAAAAAACACTTTTTTATTCACTATTCATTTCAACATTCACTTCCAGGAATGACTGCTACTTTATCTCGCTATACTTGAGGTGAGGGTTACAACAGAAATCAGTTGGAAATAATATTGGCAAGGCTAGATGCACTTTTATAGTATGACTCTGAGGTCTTAACAGTTTTTTGTAGGGCAGGACTATTCAGATACTCATTTCAAAAAGTACTCTAGCCAGACTTTATCAATATCCGCCTTCCATAATTGTCATCCTAGTTTTGCCTTTT
The DNA here is from genome assembly GCA_963082735.1 of Pocota personata. Lineage (NCBI taxonomy): Eukaryota > Metazoa > Arthropoda > Insecta > Diptera > Syrphidae > Pocota > Pocota personata. The sequence continues at coordinate 23,899,545 of OY720430.1, read as the reverse complement.
TGATAGCTCCATTGCTACGTGCCAAATGTATTACAGTTGACATGAACATACCATTCAACCGGAATTACAGTGTGTTTAAGGATAAAAGATATACCTTCTTGCGAATGAGTCTAATGCGGACTTCCATCACAAGCATCCTTTATAGATACTGGAAATCCACTTACTCAGTACCATTTTAACAAAAAAGAAGCTGGATAGGAATTGCAGTGAAATGCAAATAGAATATGTCAACTCTTCCAGAAATTACCCACCTCCTTTTCCATTCGAATTTGTGCTTCTCTTTTTTTCCAAAGGCCAATTGAACTTCTCCCTTTCAGGTGCATGCTAATCCCTTAAACCTTTCACCAATCATACAAATACAGACGATATTCGGATTGCATTTTATCCTAGTATGTCTTCGTCCCGAATACATCCAGCATCCTTAAGTATATCCCGCTGCAGGTGATGTATTCACAGACGGAGAAAATTATAAAAAAAAACTGGAATTGAACTGTATGTGAGTAGTTCCCCCTTTAGGGGATTTGCCATGATAATTGAAAGTAATCCAAAAGCTTTTGGAATGGAAATTACCTTAAACTGGCTTCAGATACAGCACCGAACATATGAAAAGGATAACATAATCAATATGTTGTCGGTTGGAAAATTACGTATTGATGAGTGGCTCTCTATAACTCCAACATAAAATGATACGCCCTTATAAGTCTTCGAGTAGGTGCTAGTCTCAAACACACCATAGCGTCTGTTGAACCACCCAACGAACCGTGTAACCCTTTTAACGATGTGACTTCAATGCCAACAACTGCAGCCACATAGTATGTACCTGTCAGGACTTTTTCAATCCTTTTTTTTAATTCTTTGTCCTCCCTGTTATTTTCATAACTTTTACTGTATCGGGCAAGGATACATTTTGCATACAGTGTTGTGGTCCACTTTTTTTTTCAGAAAGTCTCGTTCCTGTCTGTTAATACAAGAACAGCCAAGCATATGGATGAGCAAAAATACTCATACGTACATATATGTATAAAAGGCAGGAAAAATTCACTATGTACTTGTACATATTGAATGTGTGTAGAGGGATTGGTAAAATATTTCCCTTGAATGTACATTGTACATTCTCAGTGCTTATAGAATCGTTTTTTATTATCCTTTTCCGATTGTGTTAGATGGGATGATGTAACCCAAGGACCACTTGTCGTATGTTCCAAGGACTTTTGTTTGGCTTATAGTGACACAGAGTAAAATGGAATCTACAAAAAGTTACTATGGCCATTGGTGGAATGGTAGAATGATTGCTTTTGCTTTTGTGTGTGGGAGTGCGTATGATGCAAGGATAACAAGATGTGAGTACCTATAAGCTTCTTTTGTGTACAACTTACAAAGGGAAGTGTAGCACCTTCAACTAAATATAATGGGGAAAAGATTGGTTTTGACGATACAAGCGGACAATAAGCGGTTGGAAAGGTCTTAGTTCTCAAGTGGGGGATTGGAATTACAAAAAAAAACATTTTGTTTTCGGGGTATTTTACTATGTGTTTGGATACTGAAATATGTCCGACGGACTTGAGGTTATGATCAGAAGAATAGGTATGGGTAGACCGAGGGAGTGACAAAAGGTGGTTGACTTGTTGATCACAATTTAGGAGGTAATATGCGCAATTCCCTCATAAACACTAAAATTATATCTTCTAGAAAAATCTAAAATACGGAAAACTTCTATGGGCCTTTACTATTCGCAATAAGACAAAAAATATTTGTAGGGTGCTTTTTTTCTTTTTTGTTTCAAGTTGATGTTGTTTGGCCGCCATTTTGATTTGGTTGTCATTTGTCAGTTTGCATTTGACAATCGTGAAGAGCAGTCGATAACAATATATTATGGATCATCTAACGCCTCAATAACGTGTTGAAGTTATTAAAACATTTTATCTAATCATTCAATTGTGAAAACACGAAGAAATTTGGGTAATTCTTTTTTATTTTAATCATGTCTTAGTAAGCCAACCATTCTGCGTATAATGAACAACTTTGAAACTCAGTATACACTGGCAGGCAAAGTGAAGTTCGGCCGAGTTCATAGGTTACGTACTGCAAAAAATATTGCTACAGTGGGAGACAATATTGACGAAAGTCTGGGCATCACTGTTAGTTGCCGTGGAAAAGAATTTGGAATGTCTCCGGCAAGTTTGTTTAAAATAATAAAAAAAAAAGGATTTGCATATGTACCCACATGAATTTCAGTTGACTCAACAACTAATGGAAAATGATCATACATTCATATGTGCTGGCGAAAGTAGAGTGAAAAGGTTCTCCAGCTCTATATTGATGATCCCAATTTTTGGGGAAAAATCAATATTAGTGACGAAGCTTATTTCGCTATTGGGCCACTGAAAATCCTCAACTGATACACCAACGAACTTTACACTCTCGTAGAGTTACTGTAGGGTGACATGCCACATTTGCAATGTTGCAACATATTGCAAAATTTCTTGGCACCCGAATTGGATCGACTAGACCTTCAATAAATGTGGTTCTACCAGGACGCTGGCTACATCGCACACGGCTTACGATACGATGGGTATTTTGCGAGCAATCTTTCCCGGCCGCATAATGTTAAACAGAGATGATAATGATTGGTCCCTTCGATCCCCAGATTTGACAGAGATTTTGGGGTACTTGAAGCGGAAGGTCTACGGTAATAAGCTAAACACAATCCCGATGGAAAAGGACAACATTATTCAAGTAATTGCTGAAGTAACACACTTTCTACTCCTACTTATATCCTGTATCGCCTTGTGGGTCCTAGAGCCACTACTATGCCTACGCGCCATCGTGTATGTTTTCTGGTAATGTGTATCAGCTCTCTCTAACTTTTCGCCAACTCCATTGCATACCATAGTTAGCTATGGAACTGTCACCTTTTCGGAACGTGTAACCAATCCACTGGCCCGTTCTCTGGGAGACGGTTGGAATGGAGATACTTAAAATGTTACACAGGCAGCTATTAACAAAAGTTTGCAACCTTTTCGTGATAGTAATTGCCACTATTCACGTGCTGCATCCATACAACAGCACTGATACAACGTTGGAGCGGAACGTTTTCAGATTGTTGTTCAAATTGATTGTATCGCTTCGCCATATTTCGAACAACATCCAGAATGCCGACTTTACTTTCTTGATCCTGTTGGCTATATCCAGTTCAGTTCCACTATCGGTCGAGGCAATACTCCCAAGATACTGGAAGTCCTCCAAACTCTCTAAGGGTTGTCTAGTTGCTGATGAGTTTGTTCCAAGGCTGATAATTTTAGTTTTTGCCGTTTTAAGACCGACGATGACTGCCTCCCTCTCCACATCTGCTGTCATTAGGGTCCATAATTCTGTGAGAGAGTGAGTTTACATCATTAGCGTAATCAGAATGTTTTAATTGGGATGTGAGAGTCCATCGAATTCGTTTGTTTCCCGTCGATAAAGTACATCGCTAATAACCAATCGGAACAGTATTGGTGAAAGAATGCAGCGTTATCTTACCCCACTTTGGATCTCGAATCCTTCAGTCAACCTTCCTTTGTGCAGAATGTGACATTTGTACTCCTCGTATGTAGCTTGGATAGTAGTAATCAATTTATACTATACGCTGTCGGCTCTATTGAACGCCTTCTCGAAATCGATTAACAGCAAGTGAAGTGGCGATCTAAATATATTCAACACTCTGCTCGATGATGATCCGCAGGGAATTGATGTGTCCGATATAAGAGGATTCAGATCGGAAACCTGATGAAGATGTTGTCTGATTCACTCGAGGATGATTTCACGCAGATACCTCTCCAATTTGTGCCCTGCATTAAATTTAGTTTCTGAGGAAGCTCGACGATTATTTCCTTCATCCACTCACCAGGAAAGATTCCAGCTTCTCAAGTTCGTAAAAGCTCCGCGAGAATACCGTCAAGACCTACCGCCTTGTTGCTTTCAGTGCTTTGGTCGCAGTAGTGATCTCATCTTTACTGGAGGTTGTGGTGGGTACTTGGGTACTTCTTACCTCGGGCACCTCAGCCTGATTTGGGAGTATATCGCTGGCGAATAAATGGTTCAAAACAGTAGCATATCTTGAGCTGATCCTCATCCAAAATGAACCAAAAACAGTGTAGGCTTTCTACTGGGTGAAGTTGCGTCCATCTGTCAGCTCTTTGGTAATTCTATAGATGGTCCTGCTGTCGCACCTGCTTGCAGTTTCTTCTGTATCTGTAGTCAGCGCCTTGATGTAGTTGTTACGTCGCATGCTACGCTGAAATTCTCTCATCTTTATGCGATATAGGAACTCTAGATCGCTTCTCCCTGCTCCTGTAGTAGCTGCAATGCGAGCTTTCAGCTATTTTCGTTAGTCGATCCGTTCCAAGGTATCATTTGAGGGCCACGCCCTATGTCTCCTTACGATCGATTGACAATTCTTTCAGCATTGGTTGGTTGGTTGGTTTAAGAGGGTGAGCTTATGCTCTTCACTTAGGCCTCCATTGGGCCCGTTGTGTTCTCCTTATCTGCGTAACTGAAAGGAATAGTGATGTGTTTTGGGAATTATGTATTGAGAGGATTTAGGTCTAGGGATCATGGGTAGTATCAACTATATCGTATAGTGATCGGGGAATCGTAGTGTTCGTCTAGCGAACTCCAGTATATCCCCGATTCCTTTCTTATTGAGGTGTGTAATATCCGGAATCCTTGGAGATCGCAGAATTTTCAGTCTTAGCCTCGCTGCAGCTGGGCAGTGACAGAGGAAGTGTTCTATATCTCCCTCCTCCTCTTCACAGTTGACACAGATTGCTGTATCAGTTATCCCGAGTCTGAACGAATGTTTGTTGAGATTGACGTGCCCTGTTAAAAGTCCCACCATCAATCTCAATTGTGTTCTGCTTGAGGTAAGAGCTCTTTTTGCTGTGTTGTTACTCGGTTTGGTTATTACAGATCTAGCCACTTTGCACGTGTCTAAATTCGTCCAGTAGTTATTGAACTCCTGTCGTATCTTTTCATTGATTATTGTTTTAATAGTTGTCAGAGGGACCCCTATTGTACTATCCGGGTTCAGTTCTGTATTGCCTGCTCTTTTCCTTGCTAGTTCGTCTGCCTTTCCGTTGCCCGGTACACCCTCGTGCCCCGGTACCCATGTGAGACGGACTCTATTGCGTCTGGCAAGTAAGTTCAATTTAGTTTTGCACTCCCTTACTAGTCGTGATTTCGACATGGGGTTTGTGATCGCGCTATTTGCTGCTTTGCTGTCCGAGAAGATGTCAATTTGCCTTTCTTCGCTGGTGTCTTCTGCTAGTATTTCGGTTGCCTTCATAATTGCATAGACTTCTGCTTGGAACACCGATACAAATGGTTCTAGGTGAATAGCAAGTTCAATCGGTGGGTTAGCACTGAAGATGCCAGCCCCTGATTCCCCTGATATGTTAGAGCCATCTGAATAAACCGATATCCCATTGGAGTTTCTTATCGTTCTTTCATACATCCAATATTCTTTTGCGGGAAAAATTGTTTCGAAGTTGTTGGAGAACGTGTACGATTTCCCAACAACATCACTGGGGCAATCGATGAGTGGTGTCATTACTCTTATCATTTCGGTGATTTTTCGATGTCCCGTATTTGCACCACCGGTGAAATGGCCGATAGTTCTAAGCCGTGAGGCTGAAATGCCGGCAATCTTCTTCGCTTCGAAGTGCACTGGTAGAATGTTAAGTATCGCTTCCATGGCAGCGGTTGGTGTTGAGGATTGTGCTCCTGTAATACTCAGGCAGACCATACGCTGCACCTTAGTTAGCAAGTCTCTTGCATACTTTTTGCTCATCACTGGCCACCATACAACTACACCGTAGAAGATGATGGGTTTTATTACGCATTCGTATATCCAGTGGACCTGTTTCGGTTTCAAGCCCCATGACTTCCGATGGCCCTCCTGCATATCCAATATGCTCTCTTGGCTTCGGTGACTCTTTCTTCCAGGTTCCAGATTCTTTCAGCATTAGATGTAAATAAATTTTTTACAGCACACCAATTGTCTTGGATGGTTGTGGGCAGTGAGCTGCTGATTGCTTCCACACCTTGCGGAAAGTGGTCCCTTAATTGTTGGCACTGAGGGATTGAGGGATCATTTAGCCTGTCTATCTGGGCATTCTTTGAATTGCAGCAGTGCGTAGTTAAAGGGTAGTAGTACTTAACCAATATCAATGGTATTATAGATGATTAGAGGAGTTCTTTTAGCGCCTATGGCTCATTACGAAATTTTTTTTTGGATAAGTAGGGGCGGACGTGCGAATGAATTTTGTTGGACTCTTTTAAAGAAATCTCAAATAGTTCCGAATTATTTCAAAAGGGTCACATTTTGTTAATCAGTTGTCTATATCAAAACCTAATTTGCCTCAACTATATATTCTAACTTTTTGTTACCAATGAACTGCATTCGTGCACTTGTACATATTGCGAACTGACCCCATTTCATTATTTTTATTAAAACACAAAACACACCAATCATCGTTATGAAAGAAAACATTTCTTTTTCTTGAATTTCATTCAACGAAATTGCACATTCATGCAGTAGAATTAAAAATACATAAGCACTTAATTTTTCTCGATAGCAAGTGCTGCAAAAAAAAAAGAACACTTCAAACAGTTTTCCAAATCGGATGGATGATAATAAAACGATCAACTTTTTACTGCATTCGATGAACAAGTACGAGATGTGTACCTTCATCTCATTTCAAATTGAAGGTAAAACTGTAAGAACAACAAGTAAAGACAAATCCCTCGGAGATTGCGATAAAAGAAATCTTTTCATTTGGTTTTATTTTATTTTATTTGCTCGCAAAAGATAAAGAAGAAGCGAACTCAACAACTACAAAGCGACGATTAAATTTGTTTTTTTTTTAATATAAGAACAACATAACCAGCTTCGCCTTATCTTTGTGCACTCAAAGTATATTCGAATCCTTGTACAGTAGGAGGGTTATAATCCTGTGTCATGTATGTATTAAAGATATACACACGTTTCATGGAATCCAAGGGAAAAGTTTTTAATTTTCACACATTTAGAGGAAAAAGTTTTCTTGTACTTCTGCTTAGAATTAAAGGAAACTCGTTGTTGGTAAATTCAATCAGAAAATTTCATTCCTTAGTACTTACGCGTAATTGGAACGTTTCCAGGGCCGCCAACGCCGCGCAAAGTGTGTAATGAAATTAATAATTCAAAGTTTTTTATTTTCCCTTCGAATTAGGTCAGAAGATAAGGTAATTGCAAAATGAAAATCTGACATGAAAATAGAGGGAAGCACTCGAAAGGGATGATGGGTGCATCTGAATAATTTATTTGGGATTATTAGTTATTTTTTTTTTGGTGGTACAAAATCGAATTGTTATCTGAACAACACACAGAAGAGTATTTTGTCTTGAAATGTGGACAAAAATATTGGGTGCAAGTAATAATTTAGTGCCCTAAGAATCAGTCAATCAGACAACTGGAGACAAAATATAATGGGTCACATTTCGATCCTACAGAAATTCGCTAGGCAATGTATCTAACTACTGACACCATACCTAGACTATACAAGACTTAATAAGGATGAATAGAAATCCTAATAAGGATGCATAGAAAATCGGTATATTACCCAATATACAATCTACAGCGATACACAGTGCTGGATCCAAAATGGAACCAAGCGTAGGTCCAGGTATCTACTCCGACTTTCTAACCATAGCAGCGTTTTCCAGACGGAGGTCCTAGCAGTGACAATAGCCGCCCATTGTGTACTGGCAATACCACAAGATAATATCACATTTTTCATCGACAGCCAGGCAGCAATAAAAGCGATTACTGCTACAGAAATAAAAACAAAGCTTTTGAAGTGATGTCGAGAAGAGCTCAAGGTTCTTGGAACATAGCATAGGCAAAACTCTGCTGGGTCCCTGGACACAAAGTTTTACCCGGAAATGACGGGCAAAGTGACCCCTCGGTGAACATCCAGCCTTGCACACTAAAAATCGAAGCAGAGAATAAAGCTCTAACAAAGGTACCTCGCTGGACACTTGTGCCACCGATAGGAAGCTATGACCCATATACGATAAGGCCAGGACAGACAGACTTATGAAAATTAATAGAAAGTCCCTATCTATCCTTATAGGAGTGACTGAGGGGCATAATTATCGGCGGCATCATATGAAAAAGCTACGCATAACGAAAGAAAATATATAGGGATTGTGGTATGAGGAAGTTTACGAGGATACAATCCACTTTCTTTGCCACTGCCCAGGTCTCTATCGTCAAAGATTCGACATTCCTCGGGTAACACTTCTTCCAGAATCTAGAAGAACTATCTGGCAAGCCGATGAATGATATCTTGAATTTCATCACGAATGACGTCTTGAACTTGCTTTTCTTTTGAGTCTTTGGCTTCAAACTACTCAAAAAAGTGTCAGGGCTAAAAAAGTCTGTTCAAGTCATATCTATTACAATCCACTCGGGAGAACTTTCTAGAAAAATGTTGCCAATATAAAGAAAAATACTTGCTACTTGCTTCTAGCTGCTTCCTCTGAAAGTTGATCAATAGGGAATATAGCGTGGCTAGTTACTGTGGTAGTTACTTTATGCATTGTCGGCGACATTTGATATTGATACCACAGTGTTCAACATAAAGTTTTGCAGTTTGTTCAGTATAACTTTAAAATTTTTGTACGTCAATGTTATGTGAACTCGATAGGGTCTCAAATATTATTCTAAATTAATATCAATTAATGTCTACTCCCGTTCTTAGTTGCGTTCCCGTCATTTGTGTTGCCGAATTCGGGCTTCGAAATGTCCACAAGTAGACTCAATTCATTTTTAAAATCGACCTGATTTTTTTTTTTTGTCTCTGCCTTTGTCTTAATGTGGAGTTTATAAGATAAATGCAAAAGCGACTTCAAATTCTAGAACTGCTCTTTACACTGAAGATTTGCTATTGGACTTTTGCTCTATCCTTTGGATTTAGATGACAAAAATATTGCGCTGCCCTTTGTGTCGATATTACTAAGACTTTCGACATGTTTAACCATAGAATTCTGTTAGATAAATTATAGAAGGCAGGCTTCAAGGGATTTACATAAGAACAATTTGAGTCTTATCTAAAAGACAAAATAGAATATGAAAAGCAGTTCAATTATAAGCTACTTGGGGTACCTCAAGGATCTGTTCTTGGGCCAATTTTATTTCTTAAAAATGGTTTTTGTATTTTAATACAAACGCACGCTTAAACTTTTTTTATGATCTGTCAATGTCAAAATGTCAGTCAAGGTTTACGTTTTTATTATGATGAAGTTTACGAACGAGTGAGACAACGCACCGGTCGAAGTACTGAAAATATGGCAGCCGTAAGTGCTTCAGTTCAAAATGAACCAAATCAGTCAATTCTACGCCGTTCACAGGAATTGGGAATCTCTCAGTCCACATTGTAGCTAGTTTTGCATAAAGATCTTGGCCTACACCCTTATAAGATCAAATTTACTAAAGAACTGAAGCCTCTTGATCATTTGAAGTTCCGAAATTTCTCCGATTGGGCTCTGCAGAAGTTTGAAGAAAAATTATCTTCAGACATGAAGCTCATTTTTGGCTTAATAGCTTTGTTAATATGGCTTTTAAAATATGCATTATTGGACAGACACAAACCCATATATGCTTCAAGAGACTCCATTGCATCCACAAAAATTGACCGTGTGGTGTGAATTTCATGCTGGAGGTGTGATTGGACCGTATTTTTTCGTTGATGAAAATGATCGTCGGACTTCGCTATCGTGTCATGTTGGAAAACTATTTTTGACCAGAACTGGATGAACTTGACATCAGTGATATGTGGTTCCAACAAGATGTCACTCAGTTAGTCAAACAATTGATCTGTTGAAGGGGAAGTTCGGTAATGGTGTAATCTCGAGAAATGGTCCGGTCGAATGGCCGGCTCGCTCATGCGATTTAACGCCAATGGACTTATTTTTATGGGGTTACGTTAAGTCGTTATTTTATACCAACAAGCCAACAACGTTAGAGGAGCTCAGGGTCAATATCGAACGCGAAATTGTCAACGTTTCGGCCGATATGTGTGGAAGAGTGGTGCAAAATTTGCTCCAAAGAATCGATCACTGCAAACGTGCTCGCAGTGGTCATATGTACTTGCATACTACACCTGGAATAAATTTCAGACTAATATCTCAATTCTGTGTTTTATTTAAATAAAAAATCGTTATGCTCTTATTGGAAAACCCCTCGTATATATTAATTCCTTGTTTTCACTTCCATTCTCGGGCAAAGTTATAGCTTTTGCGGACGACCTTGGAATTGCATATTGTTCAGTCAGCCCATTAGATTTAATCGTTGGCATAAACCATTACGTATTTTCATTAAGATGTTGGTTTGCTGAACAGAGACTTATTGTTAGCAGCTAAACTAATATGGTGTATTTCAGTCTTACGGACAAGAATCTCTCAACTCGGATAAAATATTTCATTCACATGTTTGTCCAAGTCACAACCTGGTGAAATGAATGAGTGCACATTGAAGCACATTGCTACTTTGAAAACTATCTACTTTTCTCCACTCGTAGCCTTTAGAAAGTATTGCAATTTAACACTATGCAAATAGTTTATTATGGCTTATTCCAATCAGAACTACAATATGTAGTATCTGCAATGTTTTTCACTTTTGGCCAGGTTTTTTCATAGTGATATTCCTCTGTGTGACATTCAATTTCATTCACAGGAGCAAGGCTCTATTCTTCTGTTAGTAATTCGAAATTATCATGGGTTCCTCTTTAGTGTAGTTCTGAGTAAATGTCTTATGCTCTCAGTGCAACTTCAAGTTAGATACCAAATAGACAAAAACTGTGAAATTTGAATGGTGCTAGAACTAAACGCAACAATAATTCATGAAGCTCATTTCAAAAGAAATACTAAATCATATTAAAATAAGGAAGTGGAGTACCCTTAATGGTCTCAAAAGTAAATGCATTTATGACTTACATTCAAATTATTGAATACAGCTAGGTATTACATATTTGGCATTTTATTTTCAAATTCATCGAGCCGGCAAAACTAAGAAGAAACCTTGAACTTTCTTGAAAGTTACTACATTTCCTTAAATCCTTGAACCTTTTTCATGTATATTTTCTAGGAATGAAACTGCGTTTGGCATTGAATTTTTCATCTTCATTGCGCTACTTAGATTTCCTGCATGCATCAACAAATAATTTAAATGAACTAGAGAACAAAATTATAAGAAATTTGTAAGACAATCATAACGTAGGCACTATGGCGTATACGTAACATTTTTTTATGTTGAAAAAATCATTACAATTCAGGATAATTTTAATTGGGTGCAACTGGAAACAAATTCAAAAGATTGAAAACAAGAGAATACAAAATGTCCTTAGACTTGAGCATTGATAGTATAAGCATATGCATGTTGATAATGTTGTGCACGAAACATGTCACTCGCCTTCGAAAGAAGGTCATAGTGGTTTGAAAGCCCGCTGTAATACACAATCAAGGACTGTAAAACCACATCAACTCTGAGAAAGAAATCGTCTTAAATGTATTAGAGAATATCCGGAGATTGAGAGAATCCAAGCTACATGAGCTAATGGTCTGAAACCTATGGGAACGTACCTCAAACTTTCCTTAACTCGATTTTAAATATAAGAAAGAGAAATCGTTTGTCAATATTTCCTATGAAAGAAAGATTGGTCTTGATTACGGAGGTGACTTTAGTGTTGTTCGAGTACCACACTACTTGGTAACCGAGAACCACTAAGTATTGATTTTCATCTTCGTTACAAAAAGAAATTGGTGGCACTACTCTGCGATCAGTAGCTCCAACCGTCATAACTTTGGAATTTTTTTCCTTGTAACAATCACAGAATAATGTGAATATATTTTGCTCTGACTGTCACACGAAAGAATAAATTATAATACTCTGCACTATGAAAACATACAGATACAAGCTAAAATAAGCAAACACGACATAACTCTCTTAGCAATTTATCGACCACCGAAACTAAATGAGTACAACTTTTTAGAAGAGGCAGAAAAACAAATTAATTCTGTTCGCAGAAGAGACAGTCTGATAGTTATGGGCGACATGAACATAGATCTAAACAAAAATGAAGAAATCTGTACGGTTAGATACCTAGATATGATAAATGCCAAGGGACTTCAAAATGTTCCTTTGTCCAGTACTAGAATCGATTTGAACAGAGGTTCTAGTACTGCCATTGATCATTGTTTAATACGAAGTGAATCCAGGAAAATATACGCAGCAACTATTGAATCAATACCGAAATACATACAAACACAGAATAAAACAATACAAAAAACAATAATTAATGAAAATAGAGTACGTGTACAAATTTAAAATACGAACTGGAATATTTTGGACAATGCAACAAGTGTGGATGAATTTTGTGAAAGGTTTATAGAAATTTTTAATGGCATATATGAAAACTCTTTCATAAAAATTAAAATAAAAAGAAGAGAAAGAAAAAGTCCTTGGCTAACAGCGGAAACTGTAGCTCTATGTAAAGAAAGAGACAGACTTTATAATAAATGGAAAAGCAATAGACAATGTTTGAGCTATGAAAATCAATATAAATCTTTTCGAAACTATGCCAACAGAAGAATAAAAATGATAAAATCAAACTACTATAAAAATAAATTTGTAGAATATAAGAAGGATCCAAAGAATACTTGGCGACTCATAAATAGTATCTTAGGAAAAACGCCTAATAACATTGATGACATGATCAACCGAAACTTTGTACCAAATTTAAATGGAGGAAATATTTCGAATAAATTCGCTACACAGTTTACAGAAGAAATCAAATCTATTGTTCACAAATGCGACTTAAAAACTTATAGTGGAAGAGTAACAAATGCAACACAATCTATGTTCGTAGGCTACGTATCGGAAGGTGAAATAGAGAACATTTTAAACAAAATGAATGTGAATAAATCACCTGGTGTAGACGGTGTCAGAGCTAAAGATTTAAAATACAATTCCAGTGTTTTAGTACCTGCAGTCACTCAGTTAGTAAATAAGTCGTTGGAACAAAGCGTATTCCCCAAAAAAAAACTGAAAGTAGCCATCGTTCGACCCATTTACAAATCTGGAAAGAAAGACGATGTTTCAAACTACCGTCCTATCTCCATTCTACCAGTACTTGACAAAGTAATAGAAGAAGTAATGGCAAAAAAATTACAAGATTATCTTGACCGATACCAAATTATTAACAAGAGCCAGTTTGGGTTCATGAGAAACAGAAACGTCAATCAATTGCTAAAAGAATTTGCCAATACCATCAATACCAATTTGAATAAGAATCATCACTCGCTGGTGATGTTTATCGATTTTAGAAAAGCTTTCGACACACTTTGTCATAAAAAAATTATTCAAATGTTGGAAAAAATTGGTATTCGAGGTCACCTTTTAAATTGGTTTGCAAGTTATCTTTGTGATAGAGATTTCAAGGTCAAAGTATCAAACAACTTCAGTGGTCTTCAAAATGCTGAGATGGGAGTACCACAAGGATCGATCTTAGGACCCCTGCTTTTTATCGTGTATGTTAATGATATGCTATCTGTGTTGGAAAATAGTATAGGGCTCCAATATGCTGATGACACTGCTATAATTGTGAGCGGCAAGAACATCAACTGTGCCACGCAGAAAATGCAAGTAGAGTTTGACAACGTTCTATGTTGGTGTCACGATAATGGACTTGTCATTAACTCCAAAAAGACTAAGTTATTGCATATTCGGCCTCCACACATCATAAGAACACCTATTAGAATCAAATTCCACAACTTTGAATGTCTACACAAAAACAGAACTCATGATACACCTTTGAGCTTTACAGATGATTGTGCAGACTATATTCAAACAGTGAACGTCTATCGATATCTTGGGATTGAAGTAGACTGTAACTTTAATTGGGATTACCACATAAAGTATCTTTGCTTGCGGCTTCGACAATCTACATATGCTCTGTATCATTTGAGCAACTGTAAATCATTCGAAGTTCTAAAGCAAGTATACTTTGCCTTGGTGGAATCCATTCGTCAGTATGGAGTAACAGCATGGGGGAACACAGCACAGTATAGGATCATGGAACTTCAAAGGGCTCAGAATAGAATATTTAAAATTCTATTACGAGCTAAGTATGGTAACAGGTATGTGGAGAATTGTATTAATCCAAGTGAAGACTTAGGTTTATTAACTATCCAAAAACTTTTTGTCTTTAATTTAATAAATGACACATACTACGATCAACGGTTTAAACACCCAATTGATTACGGCGTCAACACAAGGCAAAGGGCGGCAGGATATCTTAAAATACCGAGGATTCACAACTCCTATGGACGACAACAACTAGCCTTTGTGGTACCTACGGTTTTCAATCAACTTCCACGTTCCCTATGGAATATCCAGGCAGTCCACATAAGAAAAAGAAGATTAAAGAATTATATTTTGTTAAACAATGTGAATTTGTATAGTATGAACTAAATGTAATTTCCAAAGAAGAACAAGAATTACTTAAAAAATATTGTATGTAAAATATCTGTAACCAATCTTCTGCAGAAAAGCCTTCAGGCTTCGCAGATTCTTAATATTGTCTTTACTGTAATTTATTATATTTACTTGTTATGTCTTTGTAAAATAATTTTTTGTACAGCCGACTGACATTTTACATGGATTCCCTTCTACAGCTTCAAGGCTTAGTCCAGCATTGAGGGGATAACTTCATGGAAATGTTAGAAGGCACATTGAAACATATTTGTAAAACTCAATTATAAACTCTTTGGGGCAATAAAACTAACTAACTAACTAACTAAGTAACTAACTAACATATATTCTTGCCAATTTTGAACCAAATCGCAAAGCGGTCATTCAGAACGGTAGGCGATCGTTCTTAGAATGACCCTGTTGCGTTTTCAGTGTCCAAAACCAGACCGCTTTATTATTCAGTAACATAGCTTACAAAATTAGTGACAGATATTGAATATATATATATATGTAAATACGATAGAGAAGAGAGATACTTGGCTTCGCTGAACATTGTATACCACTTGTGACGTGGTATTAGTGACGATGTTAAGCCAAACCACAACAACATTGTATACCACTTGGAAGTTGATTTCACTCATTTCATTTATATACTTCGCCAATACCTCAAGCACTACCTCTGCACCAATTTTTAAAGTTTTTATGTTGACTAGAGGTATCCTACAAGTTTCGATACAGTATATAGGTACTGTCACACCCTTGCCACGCCCATATATTGATAAGTCTAACTTTCTCATTTTTACTTGCACGTGTTAGAGCAAGTATTGGTTTGTTGGATCTCGAAATTTTGATCAAACTTGACATTATTATGATAGAGAATCTCAATGAAGTGGGTTCCTTAATTTTGTCTGTCTGTCGGATTTTGTTCAAACTTCATATCTGTAGTCTGTGGGATCACAATTCGAGATAAAATCGAAATTTCCATTCTAACCCTAAAAATTAACTGTACTTTACTAATTGCCAATTTTGAAAAAAATCGATTTTTTGTTGATATTTGAGTTACAGCAGATATTTGCCAATAGATGGCGTACCAAGTTTGCGCCAAAAGATACGTATAAAGGTTCTTTACTTTCCAACTGTCTCTTAAAAATTGGCTATTTCTCGACTGACACTCAGTAATAAATCGAAAAATTAATAAATAACCAACATTTGACGTAAACAAGGTCATGGTATACCAAGTTTTTTTATATTAAAAAAAAATATACGGAAAAGCTATAATATGTCCAAAACCACTCGTACATACCCTAACTATATTTTTAAAAGAGATGCAATGATATCTTGTATGTAAAACTGTTGTTAAAACTTTTTCTTAGCAGAAAGTGGGTGTGGCTCCCAAAATGTGTAACCGAAATTCACGGATTCTGATGAGGTATTCACAATAAGTCTTAACCATCACAAGAAATAGCTTAAAAAAATCAGTCCTTTTTTTTTTTAGAAAACGCCCCAAAAAGTGGGAGTGGCTATGTACAATATATGGGCGAAATGCATACATATTTCTATAGACAATATACCTACACATAACTTATCTAGACAATATTTTTCAGTAAAGTGGGCGTGTCTGTAACCGGATTTCAAAAATGCTTACACTGCTTCGGATTTTAAAATGTTTATGTATCAAATTTCATGTTCCTAGTTCAACAATTAATGTTAAAATGTGGTGACATACGGACAGAAATACGGACGGATGGACATGGCTAGATTGACTCGTACTTTTTAATGCTGATTACAAATGTATATACTTTTGGTGCTCTTCCGTTATTATATCTCTGTGCTACAAAGTATGTATTAAAACTAATATACCCTGGGTAGGGTATACAAAATGACGATTTCATTTGAATTTAAAATGAACTGCATTTTAAATGCAAGTTTTATTCATTTTCGAAATAAATATTGTGTCATCTAGTTTCTACCTGACATACAAGGTGGGACAAAAATATAATAATAAAATTGGGCTCTGTTTTCATTTAGTTGAACAAATTATATCGGCCAAATGACCACCTCTTGAGGATATGCACATTTGTGCGCGTTTTACGGCATTTTGAATTATTGCTCGCAAAACATCTGGCTCCAAATTGGTGATTTCTTCTTCAGTGTTGGCTTTCAAGACTTACAGGGTTTGTGGTTTGTTGTGGTAAAAGCGAGATTTCAAAAAGCGGTAAAGGAAGAAGTCTGGCCGACCAGTTCAAATCGCCAAAACGGGAGATTACACGGCCCGGAAATTGATGATTCAAAATCTCCATCATTGCCCGAGCTGTGTGAGCGTTTGCTCCATCCTGCTGACACCAAAAATGCTCGAGACCCAATTCAGCAACTTGCGGTAAAAAAACTTGTTTAACATCTGTCTGTAGCGATGCTTGTCGATGATGTCGATGTTTGTGGACTCTCTCAGACGACTTCGGAAATACATCTCTAGTGGACACAGTTTGTATGAGACTCTCAGCCAAACGCTTAGTAGTTCGCGCACATGGTATAGGACAACGATTAAAACGACGATGAAATTCACGCTACATTAAAACAACAGACCGGTCAAATAAGCGGTAACAATAGTTAAGCGTTCTTCAGGTGTGTATAGCTCCATTGCTTGTTGTCAACATATTCTCTATCTGTCTGCAACATAAATGTCAAAGCATAATGACATTTGACGCCATTTGCAAAAATTATGGCTCATTCACATTATGACATTACTTTTGCTCCACCTGACAAGTAAGCGAAGAAAATTATTTTAACAAGAGTCTGATTAAACTTTTAAACTTGTGTAACTTTTTTCTACTACACTAACGAAGGGTTAAATGAGGTGTACATATGTACTAAGTAAGTATATGTCACACAACAGCCTCTTATGAATATTTTTCAATGCAACTCAACACTAAAATATTACTACCATAACAGACAACAATAATTTGAATAAAACAAAGAAAAATAAATCATTGATTTGATTATCCCTACCAAATCGACGGATGTTAATTTAATTGTTTGAGGAAAAAATCCAGTCACATACTCGTACTTGTATAGCTTAAAGGTGATTTAAAATTTTTTTTATTTTTCACTTTACAAATGAAATTTTAAGCTCGTTCCATACCAACAATTTCCCCTGGAGGGTAGTTTCGATTTGTATGCCAGCTTCACGTGGTTTGACATATTTCACGTTTTATTAAATTTATTTTCATTAATCAAAAAGCAAGTTGTTCCTTTCCAAGAGGAGAGGTGAAATGAACAAATTAAATGGTCTTCATGAAGAAATAATTGATTTCAATTTAAAAGAAGGACTTATCGTGTCTTTTATTTCAGTGTCACGTACCTGTTACATATAACGTGCTGTTCGAATTTTTCCATAAAATGCATTATAAGCTGTAAAGATTTTTTGAACATAAAATTACTTGGAGCCATGTTCGAGAAGTAGCTAATTTCTGAGGGACCGTTAATATGCAGAGTACCGTTACTCAAAATACGGTCCTATTTCGAATGCTGATCATTCCACATTCATGTCGTTCGGTGTACCTATAAACGAATCTCTATAACTCAGAAGTTTTGTCTTGGGTGCACCAGACAATGGTGAATTGCAGACTTGAAGCCGTTCAAGACAACTTATATTGAACACCCTAAAACGTAATTTCTAACCCATTGAAGAAGAGGCTCATGGACGTCATATACACTCATTTTCGACAAAAGAGTCTGATGCCAAACTCTGTCAAATGCCTTTGAAAGTGATGGAGAGATTGGTTCTACTTCTCCGTGCGATATGCCATCCAGTGGATCTATTGCTGCGAGAACCATACTGCTGGTCATTAAGGAGTTTTCGTGAATCAAGATATTTCATAAGCTGACGATTTGTCAGCGTTTCCATCATCTTAGACAGTATATGCCAATATTGGGCACGCACCACGCTGCATTTATTATGGTCCGAGAAATTTTTTGATTGTAGTCTCTGTATGACATCGATGTTAGTTTTACTGGTTACACCCTAGGGTGAAAGTTCGTAGGTAGTACCATAGCTCACGTGACCTTGTTTGTTAGATAGTCTTCGTAGGTTTTCGAAAGGAAACGGTTTCAAATCCATCCTGTGATAGTTTTCCTTAAAATTTCATTAAGGTTGTCGAAAGAGGTTTTGCCTAGAGTTCGATGTAGGGCTTTGCTTAATGCCGAACACCCGCAGAGGAAGTGGAAGAGAGTTTCTTTTCTTATTTACATTTTTACAACTTCCGCAGTGTGTGTTAAAAAGGATGTCCAGTCTAGACGCATATGTTCCTACCTGTGTTTATCATTACAATTCTTACAGCTTGTATTCTGGTCTAGTTGTAGTTTGGCCAGATTTGCCAAGAAATGACACAACTTTGTAAATTATTCCACCTTTTTTTTCCAGTGATAGAAAGTGTGACGCTCTGGACAGTTCACATCGGAATAAGGACTACCTTTGCAAGGGATCTGTCAAGGGCAGACCCCATCTTCGCCAGCTCGTCGGCCCGTTCGTTCCCCTCTATGTTGGTATGACCTGGCATCCAAAGGCGACTAGTTTTGGTCTGACAATCTAGAGGCGAGAGCTCTGCCTTACACTGTTCCACCAGCTGGGAAGATGTTGTTGAAATCAGGGTCTTAATAGAAGCCTGACTTGTAAATGCTAGAACTTTCGCCTGAAAGGGGCTAAATAAATCGGGAAGGCGAGAGAATAGTGATCTTTAAATTATCGCACCGGCTGCACAGTTCATCTGTGAACCGTCGGTATAAATTGCTGTTTTGAAATTCTTTATGACTTCAGCTCTTACCTAGTCTGCTCTGGATTGAAAATCAATTGTGATGATGTTGAAAATTCAGTTTGGGTATGGTGTAGTCGGTCACAATTTCCCTTAGTTCTTCTGGTAACGAATCTAGAATCTCACTTTGACTGTAAAATTTAGCAGACTAGCACCCCGATTCTCTGAGTCAGACCGCGCTACATGCTGGAATGTATTTAATATGCAAATCAAGTGGTAGAAGATGCAGAAGCACATTCAGAGCTTCCATCGGACATGTCCGCATGGCACTACTATGAGTCCTTTCTTTGCACTTTGCTTATTAGTTTAATGTTGTAGTCAGGACAAACCACCATCTCTACGTAAGGATTAGACATATTACGGCTGTGTACATCCATAAGATCATCTTCGGTCGAAGTGCCCACTTCCTACCAAAAATTTGACTACAAGCGTTAAAAGTTATGTATGTTTTTTCATTCGTTGTTAGATGTTTAACTTTCAGTCGAGCTTTGGGTCTAGCGTGGTACCTGAAGCTCCCTTCATGATTTCAAACATATCCGACAAAGTCCATAAGTCAAGATAGGTTTAATTATATTTTTGTATATAAGTGACTTGTTATCGGTTGATAGTTTAGAGTTGCGTCCCAACATCCAATATAAGTAGGTGTGAGCACACTTCCCTGTGGAACGCCAGAGGGGTTTTTTTGTTTTACATGGAAAAAGCGATCAGTCAAATGGTAAATATTTTTTGGTAGTAGACAGCTTGGTTTATAAAGAAGACCTTTGCGCTTTTTATCTTTTGTGTTCCATGTTAGTAGTAATTTTGTTAACAACTCTGTGTATTTATTCTATAGTGGAGTGGTGTCGTCAAAAATGGTTTGGTAATATGTCATACTGGCTTATAATTGGGTTGAGATGGTTGAACGGGATTTTTCTAGGATGGGTCTATAATTTACTGTTTCGGTTGGGTCCTTACCAGGTATTGGAACAGCGATAATTTCAGCGATTTTCCACAATCTTTGAAAGTAGCATTAATTATTTTATTTAGTTTTCCTGATTTCCATGCGATGCCACTGGATGGCTATCTGTCTGACCGTACGGATCTGCGCAAGCAAGTTGGGTGAACTTCAGCATACATGCATCAAAACGGACGAGGCATTTAATGTGGAAGTGATTAACTGGAATCTGCTTTCAGAAGTTTAAATAGAGTTCCTCAGTAGGAAGACTTGCGGTGGAAGAATTCACTCGATGGAATTAACGGTTGCGTTAACAGTCAGCTCAGAAATTACCTTATATGCGCTACTTCGACATATTCGGAGCTGAGGTCAATAAGGATACTGACTTAATGGACGTCGATGTTTATGATGAGCTTACCTGGTTGGTTGGTTTGAGAGGGTGAGCTTATGCTCTTCACTTAGGCCTCCATTGGGCCCGTTATGTTCCCCTCATCTGCGTAACTGTAAGGAATAGTGATGTGTTTTGGGAATTATGTATTGAGAGGATTTAGGTCTAGGGATCATGGGTAGTATCAACTATATCGTATAGTGATCGGGGAATCGTAGTGTTCGTCTGGCGAACTCCAGTATATCCCCGATTCCTTTCTTATTGAGGTGTGTAATATCCGGAAACCTTGGGGATCCCAGAATTTTCAGCCTTAGCCTCGCTGTAGCGGGGCAGTGACAGAGGAAGTGTTCTATATCTTCCTCCTCCTCTTCACAGTTGACACAGATTGCTGTATCAGCTATCCCGAGTCTGAACGAATGTTTGTTGAGATTGATGTGCCCTGTTAAAAGTCCCACCATCAATCTCAATTGTGTTCTGCTTGAGTTAAGAGCTCTTTTTTCTGTGTTGTTACTCGGTTTGGTTATTACAAATCTAGCCACTTTGCACGTGTCTAGATTCGTCCAGTAGTTATTGAACTCCTGTCGTATCTTTTCATTGATTATTGTTTTAATAGTTGTCAGAGGGACCCCTATTGTACTAT
Organism: Pocota personata; assembly: GCA_963082735.1. Classification (NCBI taxonomy): domain Eukaryota; kingdom Metazoa; phylum Arthropoda; class Insecta; order Diptera; family Syrphidae; genus Pocota; species Pocota personata. The sequence goes on along the minus strand of OY720430.1, from coordinate 23,878,221 downwards.
CCGGGTTCAGTTCTGTATTGCCTGCTCTTTTCCTTGCTAGTTCGTCTGCCTTTCCGTTGCCCGGTACACCCTCGTGCCCCGGTACCCATGTGAGACGGACTCTATTGCGTCTGGCAAGTAAGTTCAATTTAGTTTTGCACTCCCTTACTAGTCGTGATTTCGACATGGGGTTTGTGATCGCGCTATTTGCTGCTTTGCTGTCCGAGAAGATGTCAATTTGCCTTTCTTCGCTGGTGTCTTCTGCTAGTATTTCGGTTGCCTTCATAATTGCATAGACTTCTGCTTGGAACACCGATACAAATGGTTCTAGGTGAATAGCAAGTTCAATCGGTGGGTTAGCACTGAAGATGCCAGCCCCTGATTCCCCTGATATGTTAGAGCCATCTGAATAAACCGATATCCCATTGGAGTTTCTTATCGTTCTTTCATACGTCCAATATTCTTTTGCGTGGAAAATTGTTTCGAAGTTGTTGGAGAACGTATATGATTTTCCAACAACATCACTGGGGCAATCGATGAGTGGTGTCATTACTCTTATCATTTCGGTGATTTTTCGATGTCCCGTATTTGCACCATCGGTGAAATGGCCGATAGGTCTAAGCCGTGAGGCTGAAATGCCGGCAATCTTCTTCGCTTCGAGGTGCACTGGTAGAATGTGAAGTATCGCTTCCATGGCAGCGGTTGGTGTTGAGGATTGTGCTCCTGTAATACCCAGGCAGACCATACGCTGTACCTTAGTTAGCAAGTCTCTTGCATACTTTTTGCTCATCACTGGCCACCATACAACTACACCGTAGAAGATGATGGGTTTTATTACGCATTCGTATATTCAGTGGACCTGTTTCGGTTTCAAGCCCCATGACTTCCCGATGGCCCTCCTGCATATCCAATATGCTCTCTTTGCTTTGGTGACTCTTTCTTCCAGGTTCTTTCTCCAGGTCAGTTTCCTGTCCAATATAATGCCCAGATACTTGACGCTGTCGCGGAGTTGTAGTGATACTCCTCCGAGTTGTGGAATGTGAAAGTCACTAGTTTTGGTTTTCTTTGTAAAGAGAACCATTTCCGTTTTATTTGGATTTATTTCTAATCCACTCTCCTCCGCCCATTCTTTTATGATTCGAAGGGTGTTTTGCATAAGCTCTCCTATGATGTTCAGGTGCTTACCTCTTATCAGAACGGCTAGGTCATCTGCGTACGCTACACATTTCGCACAGGTTCCATCCAGTGCTTTTAAAAGGTTGTCCATTGTGAGCACCCACAGAAAAGGAGATATTACCCCCCCCTGTGGTGTTCCCGTACGGACTGTTCCCCTTCTTGTGTCGTCTCCATGTGTTCTAGCCAATTGTTTATTATTTGGTTATTACAGTATATCGAGAGTGCCTCCACAATTTTTTGAGTTTTCACATTGTTAAATGCCCCTTCGATATCTAGAAAAACGCCTGCGACTGATTCCTTGGTTTCAAAAGCATCTTCTATTGTGGATACAACCTGGTGTAGTGCCGTCTCAACTGATTTTCCTTTGAGATATGCGTGTTGATTAGAACACAGCCGCGGATTTGTAATCTGTGTTCTGATGTAGTTATCACAGATTCTCTCCATTGATTTTAGTAAAAAGGACGTTAGGCTAATAGGTCTGTAGCCCTTTGCTGTCGGCAAATCATTCCCGGGTTTCGGTAGGAACACCACCTTCACCTCTTGCCATTGTGTTGGTATGTATCCATGATATAGACATCCCCTGAAGATATTGACCAGGGTTTCCTTTAGGGTGTCTAATTCTATCCCTTTTTGCAAGAAGATGGGAAGTATTCCGGCCAAGCCCGGTGATTTGTATGGCTCAAATGAGTTAATAGCCCAGGTCACTTTATCTGCATCAACTAGGTTCTCAGTGCCTTCCCATTTTGTATCAGTTCGAGTGACCCCACGCTTGGAAAGTGTAGCTGCCTCGCTGAAACAGTTTGGGAAGTGTACACACATCAGCGTCTCCAAGGTATCAACTGCGGTTGCCAAGTTATTGCCCGCCTGTAGAAGTTGATAAGTTGGTGGTTCCTTGGACAGGATCGTCTTTAATCGCGCTGCTCCATTATTATCGCATATGTTGGTGCAGAAAGTTTTCCAGGATTCCCTTTTAGCATCCCTGGTGAGCTTCTTGAAGCCTCTTTTACTTTCTTTATAGGATTCCCAGTCTGCTTCTTCGTTGGTTCTTAAAGCTTTATTTATTCGTTGTCTAGCAACCTTCCTTTGCACTTCTAGGTACCGGTTTTAGAGGACAGGCGGCCTCAAAAGAGGACTTCATTGTTTAATTGGTTAATCTCAGTGTAGCTGTTATCCTGAGTTGGTGTCAGCTTTCCCTGAAGATTACTTACAAAGATGGACCAGTCAGTTTTCTTAGGATTCCTAATCATTATTTTGGATTTGTGATCAATTCCAATATCAAAACTCAACTACCTGTGGTCCGAAAAGGAGATCTCATTACTGATCCTCCAGTTCGACACCAAGTGTATAGACCTAACGTCGCATAAGGTTATATCTAATACCTCCCTTCTAATTTTATTTATGAAGGTTGGTGTACAGCCCTCATTCAAGGTAATCAAGTTTTCAATATTTAAATAATCGGCTAAACACTCACCTCTTTTGTTGATGTTCGTACTACCCCAGTTAGTGTGGTGGGCGTTAGAGTCCATACCCACTATCAGGCTCTTCTGTTGGGACCTCGTCCAGGTGACACACCTCTTTAACTCATCGCTAGGTGGAGGTTGCGGGGAGTCATAGGGGAGATAGTAAGAGGCCAAAATAATTTGGTTGGTCTCGCTATTTCTTGCCCTATATTCGAGACTTGTGACTGTGAGGTCGCCTGTGCTGATCTGTGGAATAGAGAAAATATTAATATCCTTACGTGCCACAATACAGGCTCTACACTTACTGTTTCTGTTGTTTGCAATCACTTTCAGTTTATTCCCCCATCCTGTTACCTTATTATACAGACAATAAGGTTCCTGGATGAGGGCGATATCCGCTTTTCCTGCTAAGAGGTAAGCACAGAGGTTGGCAGTTGCCGCCCTACTGTGCTGAAGGTTTGCTTGGATTACCTTCATTAATTCTTTCGTGGAATGAAGGGATTACAAAGCTGACCTGGTGAAAGCCGCATAATGCTTTACCCCCTTGTAGGACTAGTAACCCCAGAGCTTACCTACTTCGGACTAAATACCCAATCAACAGATGACATTTTTTTAAAGATCCAACAAAGACTGACCGTAGAAACTGCTGCTGTACGGATTTGGTAAAACAATTGATGTTCTTCAGATCAGTGATCCTTTGCGTTTCATTACACCGTACTGACTGTCAAAGTATAAGCAAGAAAGCTTTTCTGATAAAAAAAACGTTCGTCTGATATTTCGTTCTGTCTGTGAATGGGGTAAATACAACCAACCGAAATTAGAGAAGTCAATGGGTATCTTTTTGGATTCTTTAACAACATAATCATCTTTATAGCTAAATGGCATAATACCACCAATCAACGAAACTAAAAAAAAACATAAAAACCAAGTAAAGATACTTTAATAAAATAAAATTACTCGAACATAACTTTAGAAAAAAGAAATAAAAATCGATGAAATCAAAAAAAAAAAAAAAAAAAAAAAACGCGAAGTAAAATAACAACAATATGGAACTTGTGCCCGGTCAATAACACTTGAATCTGGCAATAATAATAAAATCAACAATAAAACGTTGAATGATTCATTTATCGTTGCGATTTTATTGCGAAATAAATCCCAGGTGCTTATGTGGATTACACGTCTGTTGTCAGTGGAAATTGGAGGGGAAAAAATGAAAAGGAAAAGCGAAAACATGGTGAGAATGCGATTATGGGTCATTATTATTTAAGTCGTTTATTTGGATTTTTGTTGAGCTTTTTTATATCATGAAAAACTTAACACATTATTTTTGTGATAAAGTGCGGATGAAAGATTTTCCAGAATTCTTAATATAGTGGGTATGTCTATGGCTTTTATGTTTATTATGATTGTGGTTGCAAAAGTCATAGATACGAGTATAAAGATAGAGTCATCGATCACAGGCTAGAAGGACGAAAGATAAGTTTGAAATGGGGTAAGCATTTTTGAAAGTAGTGTTTCAAAAAAAAAAACCATGGTTTTAGTATGGACTGAATGCAATTCCGATTGCATTCTTAGCGAATCTTGTAAAGCGCCTGATAACGAGCAACTAAGCAGTGCCATCTTTTGTGCTACTTTGGGTCGAGCTCCTTACAGTTTAATGCTACTACAATCATTTATGCCTAAAAGCAATTAGCCTTGAGTATGTACCAAGTGTCTGGAGAGTAGCTGACGTGATAATGTTCCCTAAACCAGGTAAGGACCCTCACGAGGTATCCTCATATAGACCAATATCTCTACTTCCTTCAACATCAAAGTTGTTTGAAAGACTGATTTTTAAGCATCTCAAACCAATCGTAGAGTCAAGAAACCTAATCCCAAATTACCAGTTTGGCTTTCGAAGCAAACACTCCACAATAGAACAAGTTCACAGAATAACAACTGAAATCGAAAGAGCACTAGAAGAAAAAGAAAGTATGTTCCGCAATTTTCTTAAACGTAGCACAGGCTTTCGATAGAGTATGGCATGAAGGTCTACTCAATAAACTAAAAGTGTACCTACCAGAACAGTTCTTCCACCTAATGGAGTCTTATTTAACATCGCGATACTTCCGTATAAAACAAGAAAACTACTACTCTAATCTAGTGAAGATCGAATCCGGAGTTCCTCAAGGAAGCGTCCTCGGACCTCTGTTATACCTTCTTTACACTAAAGACCTACCTACAATGCCCTACACCAAGACTGCAACTTTTGCCGACGACACGGCAGTCTTAGCAGTGGAAGATACAACGCTAGAATCGACGCAAAAGCTGCAAGCTGCTGCAGACCAAATTATCAGGTGGACTCAAAGATGGCGTATAAAACTGAATTCGAGTAAATCTGTACATATTGACTTCACAAATAAGTATATCTCGTACTCCCTTATAGCAATATCAGGCACGACAATACCATGTGCAAATACAGCGAAGTATCTAGGTATGACTCTAGATGCCAAGCTTCGTTGGAAAGAGCATATTAAAATCAAAAGACTAGAATTAGACATTAAATGGCGAAAATTAGAATGGCTTGTAGGCAGGAAGTCTGGACTATCAATTACTAATAAAATTCTTTTATATAACCAGATCCTAAAACCAGTGTGGAACTATGGCGCTCAACTCTGGGGATGTGCCAGCCAGACCAATATTGCAGTCATCCAACGATTCCAGAATAAGGTCCTTCGAAGTATTGTGAACACTCCATGTTACATCAGAAACAGCTACCTCCATCGGGACCTAGGCATTCCTACTGTTCTTAAAGAGATCAACTCTAGGGCCAAAGCACACGAGAAGAGACTTCAGGAGCATATTAACGAGTAAGCAACAATTCTTCTAAACGTCAGATCTTGCAAGGCAACCATGACAGGACTTACCACGTACTCCACTAGATAGTAACAGAGCGACAACAACGAGCGAAAAGAGGCGCTCGGAGTGAACTTAACCTCCAAAGCTTTGGATGGATTAAATCCCATCTATGCTCTTGTTACTGTCATTAAAAGTAAACATACAACAAATTACAATTACTTTTCACCCGCTAATAATACTGAAATGCAAACTGCTCGTTAGTTTCATAACTAGTCGCAGTGTAAAAAAAAAAAAAAATTTATGCTTAAAAAAATAATTCACGGGGATTATTTTTTTTTTATACATTTTAAAGATGACAGGAAGACCATCCATAAAGTTGAAGAAATTGAATGCCTAATCCATGGTGGGAGTTTTCCTGGTGTCAAGTTTCAGTAAACTCCAAGGGTGGCATCCAGATAACTGGGGAACATTTTTATTTTGCTCTTACTTATGATTCACAGTATTTTTTTCTGCCCTCCTGATATCACTATCAAGTTGCATTTTAGCCATATGACCACCTTACTGCCAGTGTTATGCCTTCGCAGTAGAGTTGACTTAGCTTTTGCAATTGATCGACTTTTTTTGTTTTATTTCATTTCAAATAAATAGATGATTATTGACATCAGAATTCGAACCGTGAACCAGTAGCGTGACAAGCGATGATGTTACCACTACTCCACGGCTATCCCAAATAGCAGAAGCCTTGTTAAATTTAAGCATAGATAGTGCTATCTTTACTTCATTTTGGTCGGCGGTATGGAATTTTTGACCGTCATCATTCTGGTTGGATGGACTATTCTGCCTGACAGTGAAGTTTTGATAATCACTGCGACCCGTTTAACAGTCTGCAGAAGTGATTTTTCCAAATTCTCAGCACCGACTGTGACTCTACTACCAGATTTCCTTCACCATCCCTTTAGGCTTCTGTTAGGGTTTTGTAGTCTAGACATGCTACTTTTTACTTTTTGGTTAAACTTTCGAACATTATTTTTGCTTCCATTAGCTCGAACTGGCGTTTTTCATATTCTTTCTTCTACTTAGAAGCTGGTGGTCTTCCCTTCTATTCTGCTTGTCGATGTTGTAAGCTCCTCTCTTTATAAGCTTCTTACTTTGCTTCGTGCGCTTAGTGGCATCCTTCATCAAACCAGGGGTTTGTTTCTGGTGGATGCTAGAAACCGAGCACATCAGAGGGGGCGTTCTAGATAGCTTGCTGACAATGATGCCATTGCTCGTTTGCGCTTAACGTTGGCAGCATTAGACTTCTTGGGAGGCTCAGGCAGTCTCTTGCGATTGTAGCCTTTGGATGTTAAATTTCCTCACAGTACTTCTTTGGTGTTGTAGTATTTATGATATCCGTATACATACTTTGGCAGCAATAAGGTAGTGATCTGAGACAATGTTAGCTGATCAGTAGTTGTGAATATACAAAATACTATAGGAGTGCCTTGCATCGATCGTGACGTGACACAATTTGGTTGGCAGTTAGTCAATGATGTGCGTGATGTTTGCGCCTCCGCAAAGTCGATTAGCCCGAATCCGTTTCCTGAGATTTCGTCGTGTAGGCTGTGTTTTCTAACGGTATTTCCAAAGATGCTCTCCTTTCCAATTTTAGCGTTAAAATCGCCAAGTATGATTTTAATATCACAACGTGGACATTGGCTGTAAGTGCTATCAAGGAGCTCATAAAAGCAATCTTTGGTCAAGTCCTGCTTATCTTCTGTGGAGGCTCGAGCGCATATTACGCTGATGTTTTTAAATTTTGCCTTAACACAGATTGTCATCAGGGGTTCGCTCACAGTCATAAATCTCAAAACTTCTTGCCTATCTGCGTCTGATGATAAATCCGCATCCAAATAAATGCTGCTTCTGCTCCCTGTAGCAATCACCGTAGTAGATGTCACAGTTTTTCATCTGCTTTTTGCTGGCCCCCTCCTCACCGCACTTCTTGGATGGAAGTGATATCAGCTTTATAGCATTCTAGGGCCTCCGCTAATTGCTTGGCTGCATATGTCTTGTTAAAGGTATCGAACATTCCACATGCAGATCCGAAGATCGTTGTCTTTATTTCGTTTGCTAGGTTCGTCAATAGTAAAATCATCCTTATCCGAGGCTTGTTATTGCTTCGTAACTAGTTTATTTATCCATGGTAGGGCCAGATACTTCAGTACGATGCCAGTAACCCACCATTAAATCATCTGCCACCATTTATTTTTCAATACTCTGACGAAGTATTGAAAATCCTTATTGACCTTCGAAGTAGCTCATATAAGGTAATTGTTAAGCTGACTGTTCACGTCATTCCATCGAACCATTGATTCCATCGAACGAATTTTTACGCCGAACGTCATCCTTCTGCGGAACTCTTGTTAGACTTCGCTGAAATTCAACCAGCAGTGCTTACGCAGGTCCCACTGTTCAGCTACAAATATTTAGTTAGGCTCAGCATAAGCTCATTGTTAGTCCACATGGAGGTGGTGATACGATTTTGGCTGTCAGCCCTAGCCCTTGTTAAGTTAGTTTTGGTTGTTTTATGACTTAGGCTAATTTTTAAGACAACAAAATATAAAGTATTTGTAAAAGGTTTGTGCACAAATAAATTGGGGAAAACAAAAAATTTGAATCTTCAAAAAATTGTTCTGATAGCAATGAGGGGGATGTGTAATTTTCATAGATACTAGTAGCCCGTGTGCTACTAGCATGCACGATTCGCAAACCTGAGTACTCGATGCCAGGAATACGCCTACATACTAAACACACACCCTACACACTTCAACCACTCTCCCCGCGGGACTGCCGTTAGGTATTACTTCGCGGGGCTGGTTAGCAATTCATGCTATGCTTCTTGTATTGCTGCTTCTGATGCTTCTGTTGCTTCTGCTGCTCTTCTTAGCTTTTCTATTCTCCGCAACTCTTTTCGTAGAGTTGTTACGAAAGAACATATTGCCATCCAATTTTCTTCCAACCGTAACATATGGTCGAGGAGTAATGACGGACTTGGCGTAAGTAATTCTCCATGCCGTGAAACGTGTGCAGTAAAACACTGCGTGCTCCGTATTCTCATCTTCACCTGGGCATTCCGGGCAGGATGGTGAGTTGTCGTGTCCGAATTGGTGTAGATATTTGCGGTAGCCACCGTGGCCAGACAGGAACTGCGTTAGATGCTAGTTGCAGTCCCCATGCTTTGGACTTATCCAATCTTGGATTGTCGGTATAAGTTTGTATGTCCATCTGCCTTTTGTTGTATTAGCCCAACGAGCTTGCCACATAGCTGCTGACGCTGCCCTTTCTTCAATTCTTATCACCTTGATACCAGTGGCGTCGTGATGACTCAATGCTCTTCTGTTATATATCCTCAGCATTTCATCTGCGAGAATATCGATTCCAGCTATGACAAATGCAGCTTCATCAGAGATGGTTCGGAAGCCGCTGATTGTCCGTAGCGCACAGAGTCTGTATGATGACGATAGTTTCCTTTTGGTCTCCTTCGTCCTCAGTGCCTCCGCCCAGACTGGGGCGGCATATAACAGAACTGAGGTGATAACTCTAGAGAATAGAATCCTTCTAGCGTATCCAGGTCCACCGATGTTAGGCATGATACGCGAGAGAGCTCCCTGCATTTGCGATGCTTTTTTGGTAACAAAATCAACATGCGTTTTAAACCGTAGCCTGTTGTCCAGCATTACTCTAAGGTATTTAACTGCCTCTTTCGACCTGATGGTTTGGTTACCAACCTGAAAGTTGGCAAATTCGACAGTTTTCCGGCTGGTTATAAGAACAGCTTCTGTTTTATGGTCAGCTAGTTCTAGTCCGGCGGATACTAGCCAATCTTTTATCCGGGCAATTGCTTCATTTGTAGCTGATTCTACTGCACGGATCTGTTTAGCTACTGTCACGACTGCAATGTCATCGGCGAATCCAATTATCGTTACTCCCCCAGGTAACGCTAATCGTAGTACTCCGTCGTACATGATGTTCCACAATAGTGGCCCTAAAACCGATCCCTGTGGAACTCCCGCAGTTACGTTGTAGTAGTTTACCCCTTCATCGGTATTGTACCTCAGCTTCCTGTTGTTGAAGTAGTTCGTCAGTATCCGTAGCAGGTAATATGGCCTATCCATCCTGGCAAATGACCTTCTAATAAACGACCAGTTCGCAGAGATAAATGCGTTTTTAACGTCCAGCGTTACTACTGCACAATACTCCTTTGTGCCGTAAGGCCATCTTTCTCCTTCGATGGCACCTTTGGCGATATCAACTACCGCTCTTATGGCATCAACAGTAGATCGTGCTCTTCTAAAGCCAAATTGGTGATCTGAGGGGGCTCCTTTCTCTTCTGCTACTGCGAGTAATCTATTATAGATTATCTTCTCGAGGATCTTTCCCATGGTGTATAATAGGCATATTGGGCGATAGGATGATGGTTCTCCTGGGGGCTTCTTTCCTTTTGACAGTAGGACCAAATGCTGCGTTTTCCACTTTTCGGGAAAGGTTCCTTCTTCAAGGCACTTCTGCATTGTTGTTATGAAGAGGTCTGGTCTTTTTGTTACAGCTGCCTTCACTGCCTTATTCGGGATGTCATCGGGTCCCGGCGCCTTGTTGTCACCTATCTTGCTGCATACTCTTAGCAGCTCCTCGTGAGTAATTAAAGGAATTTCTTCTGGATTGACTTCTCGTATAATATTGCACAAGTAGCAGGCCTTTGAGGGAAGAGGTGCTCTACTATGGATCTCAGCATTATCGGACATGTTATTTGAGGAGTCCTATAACCATTTAATTTTGTCATCACCATTCTGCATGCCGAGCCCCATGGGTTAATGTCGGCTTCTTGACAGAGACGTTTAAAGCATGCAGTTTTGCTTTCCTTGATGGCTCTATTTAAGCTACGTCTCGCCAGTCTAAGGGTGTCCAGGCATTGTTGGAAATCCGCCCTCCTTCTTGATCGTTGGACTTTGCGCCGGGCTTGTAGACATTTTGCCCTCTGGAGCGCATCCGTGGTTAGATAACCTATCCCCACCTATCGTCAACCATCTGTACACATTTGCGCGTGGAAAAGTTTTCCTTTGTGCCATTTATGTACGTAAATAACTATTTAATAAAAAAAAACATTGACTTATGGCTACGTGTGGAATGACGCAATTTCTAATAGGAGCACTACCACATTGGTATTCCTCCAAAAGCTATTTGGAAATTTAATTAAAAACTTTTTGAAATTTTATTTCAAAACTTTAACACAAATTTGAATTATTTTGGTATGCAACTTTATAGGGTTATAACCTTACCATAAATTTGTACGGGTAAAGTATACAGAATGTTTTCTATGCTTTCATGTTCGCCTGACAAATGGTGCATAGTAATTGAATAATGGTCAATGTTAGTACCTCTAAAAATGCCATTAGTTTCCATCCTTCCTCTGGTTCGAATTTGTCTACCATTCTCACATTTGTGTTTAATCCTTTTCCAACTCTATAGCAGGTAATTTAATCCCTTAGGCTGAGACTGGTTAATAATCTAAAAATGAAGAGTATATCAATCTACGTTCATTAGAAAAGTTTATTTCATGAATAGTTTATGAGATGCAGAATGAATCTATGGGGTTTTCAAAATTCAAATAAACTCAAAAATAACCAAAAAATGCGTACAGAAAGTCCCAAAAGGTCAATCCTTTGATCTATTCTCTTAGGTAGGATATAAATAGTTATAAATATCCAATCCCACAGGGATTTTGCAGTTTTTTGAAAGGATCTTGGAAAAAATCCCTTAATGCAACTTTCATATGTCAAAATTCGAAATTAATCTCTGGATTGCCACACAGTTGTTTCATTAATTATATGCAACCATTCCGAAGCAAACAGATATAATACTGTATAACTAACCTGCTCACTCGTGTCAATTCTAATGAATATTTATGAGAAATTCATTCAACATGTTGTAACATCCGGCTGATATTTTCCAAATATACACAATTTTGCCACTTCAGCTCTATCATCACCTAGTCATTGTTGTCATTAAGGACACCCTGCCATGGAGTGTTGTCCATGCTGTGATGACATTTTTCCTTGTAAACACCATGAGAAGGAAATGCTCCTCGTATAGTAGCAGGGTAATAAGAATTTATGAAGTTGATTGATGATTGGTCCTCTAGGGGGAATGTGAGAACTTGATGAACGATGAAGTGCTAGAGGAATCGATTAGTAGGGCGAAGTGTGAAAATGTGAATTATTTTTTTCGAATTGACTGTGAAATTATAGAAATTTGTTTAAGGATGGTTAGCTTTATGAGAGATATTCTTATACAAATATTGGGAAGAAGGTGAACGTTTTAGCTATTCATACAGGGCTCCAGCCGCTTATGCATCTAAGTGGTACATATCAGGCATCTAAGCTGTCTAATAGAGAAGACACGATCGAAGTCTTGTCCGTGGTTTTTAAGTGACGAGAAGACAAACGTACGCGAAATAAACAAAATCAGCTATTCTGTTATAAAGGGTGGGCCATCTGTTGGGGTTCTGAGAATCCAAATGTGACTGTTTGGGAACCGGTAGCGTGGTCGGACCGTATTGTTTTGAAAACGGCGTGGGTGTCGCTGTTATGATGAATTTTCTGCCGGTCAAATTGCTGGAACCAGTGATCGGCTAAGTTCACTTCCTCAGTTTTTGACCAAAAATGTTATCATGAATCTGTAACCACTCTCGCTTCTTTATGACTAAGTGTGAGTTTTCCGAGCCCAAATATGTCGGTTTTGCTTATTTACATAGCCGCCTTGATGAAATTGCGCGTCATCTGAAAAAATGATTTTTTTTTAGCAAATTCTACGTCAATATCGAGCTGCTCTAAAGTACAAACAGAGACGCGATAACGAAGCAGGTGGTCATTTTGCTTCAATTACTGAATCAATTGGATCTTGTAAGTGAATAATCTGAGGTCCTTATGCTAATTCTCCTCAGACTAGTGCGGCTAATGTTCAGTTGCTGAGATCTGTCGCGAGTTGATATTCTCGGATTTAGGCGCAGACTTGCCGAAAGTGTCAGCAATATTCTCTGCTGGTGGCACTTATGTGAAGAACATTCACATCGTTCCACCATATTCTCGCTTTCGAAACAGCATTCACAGGTGGGGTCGTAAATGATTCCCAACCATAGTTCCGCAGTCTTCACTTAAATTAAGAATTTTGCAGTGAAAAAATAAAATTCAAGAGCGTTAGCGGTCGACCTGTTTCCAGGAAATATATTTCCAAAATCTTATTAATCTGCTGATATCCAGGGACACTGTCCCAGCATTGTAGATTCGCTTATGCTGAGTGAGAATTACCAATTTATTTTCTTCTATTTTTATGCATTCACAGAACCATATATGTAAAGGGTCCTTCATTAAGCGCTTCCTATCTTTAAATTTAAATAAAACAAAGTGTGTGTGTGATATCATCGAAATTTTGTATTCGTTTGAAAGGCCTATTGATGCCATTATTTACGGAATATAACATCGTTCAAATGTCCACCGCGACTTCTCTGGGTGGCGAGCATTCGAAATGTCCAATTTTCCAAGACTCTGGCGCATAAATTAAGCTGAATTTGACCGATGGCATGAGTTATGTTGGCTTTGAGGGCCGCTGGGGCTTACTCGCATAGATCTGCGACTTCAGAAAACCCCACAAGAAAAACTCTAACGGGGTCAAATCGCACGATCTCGGTAGCCAGTTCACATCACCTCGACGTGAGATGACCATGCCCTCGAATCGCTCGTGCAGAATTTCCAATGTGGCGTGAGCTGTGTAGAACGTGGCGCCGTCTTGTTGTAACCACATGTCGTTGGTGTCCATATGATCCGAGGCAATCCATGCTAGCGAACTCCCTAGCTGCAGAACTGGCGAAGTAAATGACGAATTGTTCAGATTTCACAATAACGAAACGGAAACCCTTTTGAGATTTTCTGAGAGATTAAAAGCTGACCAACTCACAGCTGAACAGACTGACAACTACTTTACAACCTTAGGCGAACTTACATACATATTCAGTCGACTAAATAATAAAAAGTCAAGTGGTTTAGATAACATTCCCAATATTGTCCTAAAGCATATACCGGACGAAATCATACGGCAATACTGCGTTTTATTTAATAATTTATTAAACAACTGCTACTTCCCGAGTTATTGGAAAACATCGAAGGTTTTTCCAATAATAAAAAAGAAGAAGGATCCTTCTGATCCTTCCAGCTATAGGCCAATCAGTCTCCTGCCTAATATTGGGAAGGTCTTTGAAGTAGTTATTAGTAAGTCTATTTTGTTCGCGTGCGAAAGAAAGGAGATTGTACCGCGGAACCAATTTGGGTTCAAAAGAAATCATTCGGCTGTGCATGCTGTAACAAAACTGATTTCAGATGTTAATTGGAATCTAAATGCCAAAAGAAGTACAGCTGCCTGCCTAGTAGATATCGAAAAAGCCTTCGACACGGTTTGGATCGACGGGTTATTATACAAACTTTTACGATATGAATTTCCGAATCATCTTGTGAAGATGATTGCATCTATGGTGTACGAGAAGAAATTTGTTGTAACAGATAGACGATACACGACGACTAAAGTTTTTAATGTTACTAAAG